>JBBPMC010001182.1:0-12629 GCA_038090115.1 Strobilomyces echinocephalus
AAGGTGGCAGTTCGAGGACATATTTCAACAGTAACCCAACAGCATGAGAACAGACGTGAGTCCGTTGAAACGCAGGGAGTACGATCGCGGGACCGATTTCCGTGACGAGCTTCGTCTCGTTGGTATCAAAAATCCCGAACATGCCTGCCAACGAGCCTTCCCACTCGGGATGCTCTGGATCCGGACGCGTCGTATCGATCACTGCGAAGAGGAATGTACTCGGATTCCGCCGACATCTCTCGACGAGTCGGAGAACGCCGGATGGATGCTCGAGATGGAGGGGCATGTGTTTGAACATGGACTCGTGTCCGCGGATACCATCGAGGAAGGCCGTGGCGTGAACCCAAGGGATGAATGGGACGAGTCGCAGTTTGTTCGTGGATAGCTCTGGAGGGATCGGCAAGAGGAAGTTGAGGTCGTACGGATCTGGGCCATACAACTCGCTCTCGAGGATTTCTGGACCTGGAGTGTAGTTGTTTACGAAGGCCATGATGACTTGAGGCTCGTTTGAGAGTGACCAATGATTTATTAGGAACCTGCTGCGGCCGCCCAATCACGATGCAGTGGAGTCGTCTGACTCGACTTGACTCACTGAAAGTCGCCAGCTCGGAGAAGGTGATCCGATCCGGGGCACCGGGTTGCTGTCCTATGTATGAGTCGAAGCAGTGATATCACACACCGGGGTGGACCTGGAGTCCCGAGTGGGCTGCCCGTCTAGGTGATCTAACTTGCAGTCTGGCAACGGAGTTTGAGAGACTTCAAGTTGAGCCCTCTGAGTCCTTTGATCGATAGTGTCGTCCAATGATAAGATCGAGCTACTCTCCCGGGCCGTTGCGATAATACTCGAAGTTCGGCCGCATCGGATTAGGTGGAAGATATTACATAGCAGGACCGGTCACGACAAAGCTGGCTTCCTATACGTTCTCACATGGAAGATCTGTGGAAAGGCTTTAAAATGTGTCTTGATGAAGAGAGTAGACAAAGGGGCATTGATATTTCTGAATCCGGCCTCCGAGCTGTAGTATGAAACTTCCAAGCAAGCCGGCAGCATGACTCGCGTCACAAATTTCGGTCGAAAGCGCAAATACCTCGAGGCAGGATTTGCGACGGAACCAACGACGACAGAGGCCAACAAGCACCCTGTATCCGACATAAACGCTCCGAGTCCAGATGGTAATCAAGACTCCACGCATCCGAAGAAAAAACGAAAGAGAACAAGGAAGTCAAGGGCAGATGGCGAAAACGAGGATGAAGGAGAGACGGGCATACAGGACAAGGGAAAGGGTCCGTCATCCGGGCGCAAGCAGGCCACAATGACGAAAAAATTCGGCGGCGGGAAAAGTAGGCATTATACTTCGTCGTTCTCAGTGCATGGATTCGACCCCCTCTGTCCAGGCGTCGCGATCAGCGGTTACAAGAAGCGCGAGGAACGTCGACTCAAGAGAATATCAGATCGCCAAGCTGACACGGTGTGTTTCGCGTGTCGCGAAAAAGGTCACGCTGCCAGGGACTGTCCCAAGGCCGGCGGAGAAGGTGGAGACGGTCAAAAGAGCATCAATCTCGCGGTCGGGATGTGTTACAAGTTTGTGTCTTTCTTCCCGACTCGTCTCTCACTACACGTCTCACAGATGTGGTTCGACGGATCATACGTTATCTCGTTGCAAGAAGCCAGAGGATCCTCTCAACCCCTTGCCATTCGCTTCGTGTTTCGTCTGCTCAAGGAAGGGTCATCTCGCTTCGGCGTGTCCACAAAACAAGGACAAGGGAATCTATCCCAACGGAGGAAGCTGTAAGCTCTGTGGCGAGAACACGCATCTCGCAAAAGACTGCGGACTTCGAAAGAAGGACGCGTCAGGAACCGCTGCCGCAGCAATCTTTGGCACTGGAGGTGGAGGTGGTGCGGACGAAGATGACTTCCATGCTTTCAAGCGAAAGAACACGGAAATATCGAACGATGAGAAAATGGAAGATCGGGGGAGAGAACGGCTCGACGTGAAGGCGGGTTTGCACACGGGAACAGTGAAGGCGTTCGGTACAGACCAGGTGTCAAGCAGACCGAAGAAAGTCGTGTTCTTTTGACAATGCTTATACTCATAAAACAGTGGCTGAGGAAAGCATTTGTGATACCGCTGTGCTTCTTGCAGGAAGAGGAACAGCCAATCGAAAAGCTAACCAGAACCGCCCGTCTCTTGAGCGCAGAGGAGCCTGGCGGGAATTGTTGACGTACTGTTTCGATGAGTCCGTCGGCGGGTTCTTCCACAAGGTTTCTGATCAAAACCAAAGTGCGAAGGTGAGTATGTACCCTTGGTTCAAATAGACAGAGAAGCCCGCGATATATTGTCGATCTAACCTCTAGTCTGAGATCAACGTACGAGTCACAGCTCAGACAATGCAAAATGATAGGCCTTGCCAGGACTCGAACCTGGGTCTTGGGAATCAGAATCCCAAGTGATAACCGCTACACTACAAGGCCATATCTATCCGCGGGCACTTTCGACACCACATGCAGCAGCTTCATGATGATTTTTTGAAGCGACGACAATCAGTTGTTTCTTGAGGCTTGACCTGTGGCGTGTATCCAGCTGTCATGTGGGGAGAATGCGGGGATATGGAGTGTGGTGTGGGTGCTACATGTACCTAGTCTTATCACCGCGTTCCTGTCGTCAATTTGTGAGAATGCGGCCTGAGCGCCAATCGAGAATCTCTTGAAGAAAGAGAGGTGATTGCCTCGAACGGCAACGGCGATGTCGGATGCAGTGACTCTGCCAGCGACCACATTAAAACGTTCAGGTGGGGTTGTGGGGGTGAAATCGAGTGGCAGGGTCCAAGCGGCGCGTCGTCGGTCGACCACCACGACGCCTCCTTCCCCCAGACTGCCATGCTCAGCACCAACCCTTCTCACATCCTCATCGCTCGCAACTCACGCGGTCCCAACAACCCTTCCGCCTCTCTCAGTTCCCCCACGGAGACCCACGCGGCGGCAGCAGGCATATTCCGTTCCTCCGGCTCACCGCCGTGGTTGCTCGAGGAATGCGACGACGACGAGCTCGTGTCCGAACTCAACCTCTACGACTCGTCAGAGCGGGCCATAGAGATCGACGACACCTTCGCCCGTCGCAACGGCCGCTTCCCGGGGACCGTCAAGATCGTCGTCGAGAGCACCACCTTCTGGTCGGTCCCTTTGCCTCCTTCGCTAGACCGTTGACGCCACATGACCTGACCTGAACCAACCGCTTGCCGCTCCGTAATTAGGGCTCACAAGGAGGTCCTCTTCTTCGCTTCCCCGTTCTTCGAGGCTGCGCTGAGCGGCGGCTGGCTCGAGACCGGTCGTCCGCCGTCCATGTCTTCCGTCATCACCATCTCCCAGCCTCCGTCCGTCCCGGGGGCACGAACCAAGTCCAAGTACAAGCCAGATCTCGACGTCTCCGCGGCCATGACCTTTGCCCATGACGACGATTCCCCTGAAAGTAGTGCAAGCGATACCGCCTCGGACTGCTCGTCTCCCGTGGAGATCAGGAACCCTCCGACGAGCGAGAGTGAAACGAGCGACAGCGAGCCAGAACAACCAGGGTCCGCGACGTCCATGAGCAAGCGCAGAGCACACGCCCGGGGAGCGAGTCTCGCCAAGCTTCAAGGTACCGGGGACGCGAAACAGGACTCCATGGCGAAGCAAAGAGCTGAACGCATGGGGTCTCAAAACACGCTGGCCACCGTGAAGAGACGCCGGCGTACGGACGAACAGGACGCCGTCATCGTCCTCAAGGAAGAAAAGGCCAGCATCTTTCACGATTTCCTCAAGTTCGTGTATCCACAGTACGTCTGCGTCTCGGGACCGCGTGCACGACGATCTGAACGCGATGCAGCCTTCAATGCAACATCTCCTGGAACAACGTCGAGGGCCTCATGAACATCTCACACAAGCTCTGCGTGCCAGCCCTCCAACAGGAATGTCGAACCTTTCTTCTCACTCACGCGGCCGGCAAGCCCATCAAAGCTATGCGCATCGCAGAACTCTTCGAAGAAGAAGAACTCTACCGCGAATCGAGCCGATTCGTGCTGGACAATCCCGGCGGATGGCCCGAAGAAGAGCTGAGCACCCTCAGCCAAGAAACGCTCCTGAAACTGGAAAAACGGTACGCCGTCTCTCGCGTTGCCGGCTCTCCGCGCCACACGTTTTACTCCGGCGTTTAGACGCAACTGGTTCCTCGAACGCGTCCTGAAACTCGGTCTGACGCCACTGGCCAAGGAATATCAATGCGTGCGTCCCTGTTCTCGGTCCTCTCGCCGTTCCGACCTCTCACGTTCCCCGTTTCGGGGGTAAGTGTCCCACCTGCCCCGATCCAGCCAACTGTGCTCGTCTCCTCGAAGAGAAATGGCGACAGGCGTACAACGCCGTCTTCAGATTCGGTCCGTCCCCCCCGTCTGTTTACGTCGATGCGTCCGATCGCCCTGAACTCTCTCCCGATCCGATCCAGGTCCGTGCCAACCCTCGATGGTGTACCGGTATCTCAGGAACCTCGAGGGCGTCAGTCCACCGCTATCGCTCATCCATCTGGCGTGTCAGACCACCGCCAAGGCGTTCACGGCAACGCGTGAGTTGGGTCCGCGTTCCCTCCTCCCTCCTATCATCCCCGTTTTCGACGCTGACATCGCCCCCCCGATATAGTCTTTGATCGGATGTTCTCGCTCGGCATACGGGGCGACGCAGCAGGTCCCCTCGGCGCGCGCGTCGCTGCCGTAGCCGCCGCTTCGGGCCCACGTCGGCATTTCCTGTACTGCACGCTCAAACCCGACAAGACCGCGCCTCGAACCCGACGATCGCGCGAGCTCCTCTGAACGCCCCTTCGTCGCAATGTCGCGAACCCCTCCCCTCTCTCCCCCTCTACGCGCACTGGCGACGTGGCGACGCCTCGCCCCTGTGGCGTTTTACATAATTTCTTTCTCTTTCTGGTCATGTCATATGTCCATTTCCAGAGGTAGTGTGTACATGTTCTTTTATTCTTTTCCAGCTTCCCTGGTACCCTCCTCCTCTACTCCGAAGGTTATATCCATGCGGGGGAGAGGTGTCCCAAAAATAAAGAGAAAAGTATGGGCGTGATGAACGAGAGAGAGAGACGTTACTGTGCGAGAGAGAGAGAGAATAACCATGGGAATGCGAATCGAATCATGCGAGTGTGCTAGCAACAAAAGGGATATCGTGTTCGTACTAGTTGGACTGTCTGGCGACCTCGTTGGAACGAGAGAAAAAGAAAGAGAAACGGTGGGGGTCGCGATCAGGGGTCCACCCCCAGATTTGAGAGAGAAAAGAAACACGCTTGTCCGAAACGTCAGCGTCAAGCTGTCCAGACGTTCGTCCTGCCAGACCGAAACGAAACGCTAGGGAGAGGTAATAATTTAGCCTAAAAAAACAGAACGAGGGTGGTGCATACAGCAGAGAGAAGTCGAATAAATGGTGTACAATAGGATAAACAAGAAAAAAGGAAGTCGCGGGCGCGTGGCGTGTGGAAGAGAGAGAGAGAAGGGGTCACGCCAAGGGTTGGAAGATGGTGGGCGCGTTTTCCACGAGCCACTCGACCATCAGCGCTTTGCCGGCCATGTCGCTGAATTCGGAGCCCGGGTCTCGAGACCACATCAGGGTTGCTAAGTCGACCGGACGCGGGAGGCGCACCATCAGCGTCCGACCGCGATGTGATCCGATGGCAACAACACTTACGTCCAAACACGACGCCCAGGTTGCGTGCAGTCATGAGATTGCTGTCGCTGTGCTCTCGCACGCTGTGCAGTCGTCGTCGTCATGAGTCATGTTGGCTTGGAAGAACTGCGAGACTCGCTCACCGATGTAAATGGAGCAGGAGCGACCGCAACGTGTGATAGTGTTCTGGCGGTAGGCGGCCGACGAGCTCATGGAGTTGCTTCGTTTTCAGAGGCAAATCTTTCAATCCGGCGGCCGCGATGAACTCTTCGTGGAGATCGTACGTCAACAAAGGTACCGGAAGCGAGCGGAAGTAGGTCTTGAGCACGGACGTCACCGAGGAAATGTCGTTGAACCGATTCGTGTCCGTGAGATCAAAGGCGGTATAGTCTCCGCGGTCGAAGAGTTGGGTGATCATCTTGGTTTGGCTCAAGCCTCCTGTCTTGCGATAGATCCCCTCGAAATCGAGCGCTGCGGACACGTCAACACAGCGTCACCGCAGCTCAAGACAGAACCGACCCAGCGTATCGACGGCATCTATGCACTTTTCTACGACGACGGGGACCTTGCGATCGCTCCATCTCGAGTCGAATCTGACTTGTTCGGCGAGATCGCGACCAAATATCGAGGGGGCTAACGGAACGTGAGTACACAGGACGTCATATCCACACGGCTGGCCAGACGCACGTTGTTGCGCGATCCCGTTCAACTCTTCCCGCGGACGCGCAGGGTTTTGAGAGCACGTCAGGTGTACCTGGTTCACGCATCGCGAATGCACGGTGATGTGACACACTGCGCCAACGGATGAGCAAGACGACCCGAGACGAGGGGCCCGATATGACTCACTCGTGCAACGAAAGTGTGCGCCGCCCCACAGCTTGTCTCCACAGTGATCGCAGCGCGTGAACCGCAAGGCGCTCGCCGGTTGGAAGTTGTGCTCGAAGCCGCCCCTGGATCTGGGATCCAAGGGCGCGAGCGTCTGGTCCCTCATCCGGTGACCAGGCCACTTGAATATGCCATGCTTCGAAGGTGGCATGATGTCGTTGAAGTCGGGTTTATGTCCCCGCATCACCTTGATCTCTTCGACGAGCGTGGACATGCTGGGGTTCGATACAGAGCTGAGGGGCGGCTGTGCCGGGTGGAAAGGTTCTTGAATGGGCCGATTGCGATCAAATGATGTACTCTTCTTCTCGCGCAACACAGGCTCTGGCCTCACGAGTGGCGCGTCCGGAGGTAGCGGGGGTGCCTCGGGCCGGGCAACCTCCATTCGGCGCGTATACTGTGCGCTGAGTTGTGCCAGCTCCTCGTTCCTAGCGTTGAGCACCGTCGTCTCCTCCAGGAACTGTTCGCGCGCCGACTGGAGCTCTGCGATCTCTCTGACGAGGACCTCGCGTTGTTGAGTGAGTGGGATGAGCTCGCGCTGGTACTGCTTCTTGACGTTGTCCAAACGCATCGTCAAGGAACGACTGAGCTGCGCAGCCGACACCTCGCCCGAGGATACATTGCTGGGAGCGCTGTATACCGGTGAGCGTGCTGTGCGGTAATGGATACGGGAGCGATGCGTACCTCTTGGACGAGCACAGCTCTTCGACCTCTGCCAAGGTAACGTCCCGCTCAGCCTTGAGTTTGGACAGATCCCTCTCGAGGTTACCGAGGCTTGTACTGAGCTCTTCCGTCAGCTTTTGCCGTGCCTCTCTGCGGCTGTTCTCGCCGGTGAACGCGGTGAGCTTGGCAGCCTGGCCAGAGAGCAAGACTCGTAATCGAATGATCTCCGACTCGGCGTTACGACGCGCCACCAGTTCGTGGTCGTATTCCTTCTGTGCCACCGTAAGCCCGTCAATGTATTGCTCGCTCGCTCTCTGTCACAAAATACGGTCAATCACGTTCCATGGCACGACGATCGGCGATACCTTGGTTCCTTCGTACTTGTCCTTGAGTTCCAGATATTCCTTGTGTCTCTGCTCCAGCGACGTCAAGACGGTCTCGATGAACGCTTTGCTGAAGAGGAGCTGCTGCGAGCCCCGCATGTTGGCATCAATGAGCGCTTCTTGCAGGCGACTCACGACGAGGTCGTGCGTCTCGTTCGTGACGGTCGGCGGGACCGAGACGCCGGCAGGGGAAGTGACTGTGATCTGCGTCCTCGAGGGAACGATGTTCATGGAGCCCCGTCGTTCTCGCTTCGGTTCGTTCTGGCTTGGAGACGCCTGCGACGCCGAAGCTGCACGATCCCTACGGTGGCCTGGATCAGCAGTTTCCGCTGACGAAGCCGCGCCAGAGGTGGCCGAGTGGTCAGGGGGATCTCTAACGACGTTGGGCGGTGGCTTGGCGACGTCGTCTTGAGGAATGAGCGTATGTACGGACGTCGGCGTCGCAGGCAGTGCCTCATGCTGTGCGATTTCATTGAGGGACTTGAGCGATGGGATGCCGCCGACCGATTTAAGGAATTCCGAGAAATCCGAGCCGGACATGGAGAACCGTATCGGCGGCAAGGCCGGCGCGATAAACGTCGCGATCGAAGTACGTTCGACCGCCCGCGGCGACTCGTCAAAGTCGTCCTGATGGGAGACGTCCGGGTCGACGAGTATGAGAGGCTCCGGGCGCGGCTTGGGCGGAGGTCGAGGGGGGCGAGGGGGCGAATCGAGCGGCGGGTCGGGAATGTCGACGGACCCCCACTCGTTGGAACTCTCGGCCTCGGTGTCGGTACCGCTCTCCACGCTGTGAGGTACGTCCACCTTGTGCGCAGGCGACGTGGGTCTGATCCGATCACCCAGCGGAGACGACCTTTCTGACTTGGACCCGTCGAGGGGGGGCGGCATCGTAGACGCAGGGGGGGCATGGCCGTTGGCGGCGTCGACGCCATTTGGGCGACGGAGACTATGGGAGCGTTTGGGCGGACGCTCGAGGGTGACGATCGGACGGGGAGCAGAACGCAACGGGGTAGTGGGGCGTGGTGCCAAAGTGGACTGAGGATCGTGCGACGCGGAACGCGCCCGCACCGACTCTGGGGTCGCGCGTCCATTTTCTGGTGGGGGGACTGGCGAAGAAGCGGGCGAGTGATAGATGGTGGAAACAGACGCGTTATCGCGCAAGGTGCTCGTATTGGAGCTTCTTCGAACGACGGAATCGTCAAAGTAGGCGTTCAAGGGTGACTGGCCGACTGGGGAATCGGAGCGAACGGGGAGGGTATGAGAGCGGGCCATCTCTGGGGGCGCCGAGTTGGGAAGGGCGTCCCTGTTCAGAGCGAGACCAGGGTTTATCGACCGTCGTTTGTCGGCGCGAGAGGTCTGGCCTGGAACGCTGAGACCGGCGTCGACGCCATTTTGGGCCAAGAGGACGTTGAGGGGGCGCACGCCGTCGTCGTAGCTCTTGCGGCGTTGGACCGGGATGGTGCCATCGACGGGACTGAGACGGGCGTTGCCGTGGGGGGGTGCCGACTGGAGAGGTGGGTGATCGTGATTACGATCGCCGTTTTGTGAAACGGGTGACTCGAGACGAGTGTCTGGAGGGGCGACTGTCATGACGAACGACTGGGGGTGTTCCGACGGTCGGGAATGGGGTTGGGTGTCACGCAGCGCTTCGGTTGGCGTGGTGACTGGGGGATCGACGGGGGAAGCGGACCTAGAGGGACGGACGGGCGGGGACGCTACGTCGCGGGGGGCGGGGTGGAGGCTCTGTGTGGAGGGGGCATCGCGGAGAAGGTGGGCAGAGGGTTTCGAGCGGAGAGAGGAAGGGGGGGAGAAGTTCTGGGAGGGGTCAGCGGGGGACAGGGGGTCGGGACGGGGACTCACGGGGTCGTCCGGGACGAGGCGGGAAGACGAGGGGGCGGCGGCCCTTTCCTTTTCGCGCTTGCGCTGTGCGTGGCGACGAATTTTAGCCATGCGCTCGTTGTGACAGTTCATGCAGTAGATGCCGTGTGTGGTCTTTGCGAAGACGAGCTCGTCGATCCTGTTGCGACAGACCTTGCACTTGAAGCAGTGGGCGTGATAGGAGTCGTCGCCGGTCATGATGGCCTCGTCGAGGATGGGCTGCTGGCAGATGTTGCAGTTGTAGCTGCAGTCGGCGCAGATGGGGGAGCCGTCGGAGAGGAGGAGGAGGTTGGTGTCTGCGGTGACCTGGTTGTTGCATTTCGCGCACTTGAAGCAGTCGACGTGGAAAAAGGACTGGCTGCGAGGGATGGGGTCACCGAAACAGAGAGAAAAGAGAGAGACTGACCCGAATGCGACGACGAGCCCGCCAGCCTCGCTGACCGCGGACCGTCTGCAGCCCGGACAAGTCCTGTGCTCGATGTCCATGAAGAACCGTCCCGTGGCTGTGCTGTCCTCTCTCTTTCTCAACGATGCCCCTCCCCGGGAGCACGCTCCGGGTCAACCCCAGCCCGGTCCAGTCCACCCCCAAGCGCGCCATGATCGTCCGCATGTCCGCAGAGACCCTCGACGCCCTCGACGCCTTCCCGAACCACCCAGAGATGTCCTTTGACTTTGGCATCAACCCGGTGAGTCGTTCACGAGAGTCTGACCCCGCCCCGCCGACCCCGCTCCTGGCAGGGCATCTACATCGGCGACGCCTTCTTCCCCATGCGTCCCCAGAAGGAGAGCTCCCCACACGAGCTCTACCTGCGCGCCGCCTCCGCTGCAAAACCCATGGCGCCACTCAAGCTCCACGCGAACGTCGTCGGCAAGTTCATGGTCGAACGCCAGCTCGGCCACAAGGTCACAGACAAGGTCCGCCACCAAGCCTTGGTCGCGAAACAGCAGCACCTCGACCGCCAGGCCATCTTCCTCGACAAGCCCCCCATCCCCCTCCCCGGCGCAAAGAACTCAAAACGCAAGGCACCCCCTTCCGATCCCCTCCGCGTCCCCTCCTCGTCCTCTCGCAAGGTCTCGCCCCTCCCACAGAGCACCCCCGCCTCTCGCGCCAGCGCTGACGTCCGGCGCCGTCTCGTCCACTGCATCGCCATGTGTCCCCGTCTCGCCGAAGATGCCGTCAAAATGGTCGGCGGCGCCAACACTTCCGATGCTGCCCGCGACGACCTCCTCGCCCTCCTCCAGGACGTGAGTCCCACCTCTCTCATGCCCTGCACTCACCCTCATCCTTTTCCAGGTCGCCGAGCAGCAACCGCCCCTGAAGAAAGGCGACAAGTCCCCCCGTCCCTGGGTCCTCAAGAACCAGTCGTGGACCGAAGTCCGTCCTTTCGACTGGCCAAAGCTCACAGAACAAGAGCGCGTGGCCATGGCACGTCAGGCCCGTTTCGCCTTCAAGGCTCTCAGGATACCCGAGTCTGACCCCGCATGGGACAACATACGCTTCCGCCAGACCGGACAGCCCGTCCCTCCCCCGCCCCCCATGACTGCCACCACCAGCAGGTCGTCTGCCGGCGCCCACGCTGAACCGAAACGTCCTGCGGTCACAAAGGAACCCAAGCTCAAGTCACGTCAGAAAGGCGAGATACAGGTCAAGGACGAGAGCTCCAAGGCCACCGTCGCACGCGTGGACGCCATCAAACGAGCAGACCGCCCCTCAGACGGTGCCACTGCTTCCAAGACGGTCGCGTCCCGGCGGCTCCCTGGCTCGGGATACCAAGCAAAGAAGTCTCCCCAGTCCTCGACCGCCGTCGTCGAGAGGCCGGAGACGCCAGTCGAGGCGCGATCGACTTCGAAAACATCTTTACCCCAGAAACCTTCACCCGCAGTATCTCAACCGGGCGCGAGTCACGCTAGGAAAACGATACCAACCGTGCCACCCAAAAAGGAAGACGAACCGGACGACAGGGAGTACGAACGGCAGAGAGAACGCGAACGCGAGAAACGGGCACGGGAAAAAGAAAAACTGCGCGAATTGGAGAGAGAACAGGAACGAGCAGAACGGGAGAAGGCGCGACAGCGAGAACGGGAGCGGGAGGCCGTGGAACGCGAGAAGCGCCAGAGGGAGAAAGACCGCGAGCGCGAAGCGATGGAGCAAGAGAAACGCCAGAGGGAAAAGGAACTCGCAGCGAGAGACAAGGCCGCCGCAGCCAAACGGAAGGCGCCGCCCCAAGACGTGGAAGACGCCCTCGACGATGCGTCCTCCAAGTCGTCCTTGTCGAAACGTCGAAAACTCGACGACGGCAGTTCCTCCGTGGCGTCGTCTTCGAAAGCTCGAGACCCGGGACTACCCAGGAAGCCGGTCCACGAGTCGTCGCCCGTGCCCCGCCTCAAGATGAAGAAGGACCTCTCTCCCGCGCACAAGTCCGAGCGGCCGTCCAAGGCGAGCGCCGGCGCCAAAGCGAGACGACGATCCCCGATCTACACGTCTTCCGAGGACGAGGGAGAGATCCCCCAACCGCGGAAACGCAACCCGTCCCCGCCGCCCGCGTCGGACCGCTCGCTCTCGTCGGACCAACCGTCGTCGGAACGCGCCCCGCGGCACCACCGCCCGACGCGCAAGTACCCCCCCGCGACAGACCACGCGGCGTTGCGTGCGCTGTACCAGTCGCAGTACGCCAGCTATCTGGGGGCGTTCGCCAAGGTGGTCGCGCAGCGACGCAAGATCGAGGCGATGCTCAACGGGGACTCGGAGGCCGAGATGGACGTGATGGACATGGAGGAACTGCTCAACCTGGGCGAGGAGTACCGCACGCTCAAGACGGAGCTCGAGCACATTCACGCGATCTATACCAGGGGGGCCGCCGCGACCGAGGACTGAAGCGGACGTTGATGTTTTCCAATTTCTTCGTTCATAACGGCTTTTTTTCGGGCTCGTCGCCCTGTTTGCTCTCATCATATCCTATGCACACGGACGAACTAACGACAATATTGTAGCAATTCCTGGACCATGGATGTAAACGAACGTAGTAGTCGGCATCGTGCGAAAACATTACCGAACGCGTGTACGGGGATGTTTTCGTCTTGACCAGTGCTTTCTACATGTTGCGGAGTGCGCTCCTCCGACATACGACGCG
>JBBPMC010001183.1:0-12615 GCA_038090115.1 Strobilomyces echinocephalus
AAGGAGATATTCGCGTGTTGGTGTTCTCCTGATGTGAGAAAAGACATCTTTCATAGCCTTGGGGATGATGCCTGGTTGTTCTTCGCTTCCAGACTGACAAGTAAAGTGAGCGTTGGGGATGGAGCTCTACTGGAAAGTGCGTACGAGTGTGAAGGTTTTTCCACTTGCTGTTTGACCGTATGCGAATATAACCGCATTGTAACCTTCCATTGCAGCACAAACGTGACTCCTTGCGACGGCATTGTATATCGGTTTGTTTTCGGATCCTGTAAGGACTTCATCGAACTGGAACTCCGGAGGAGCGGACAGCGCTGTTTTAGCATGCTGCGGCAGAAGTTTGATGGCCCTGGGAACGGAAATGTCCCAAGCGTCCTGTCCCGCTCCTGGGCGGATACTAAGAAGAGCGACTGAGCACGCATCACCAGCGGATGATGACGGACGACAGAAGCGCACCGAACAGAAACGAGAACCTTGTCTTCTTTGCCGTATTCGTGAGTGGGCAACAGACTTTCGTCGATGTCCCCGGACATGTCGCCTGGCTCGAGAGTCTCGAAGTCGACGAGCACCTCTTCTGGGTCGACCCGGCTCACGTCCATGGACATGTCTCCAGCCATGAATAAGGCTGGAGCGGGGCTTGCACCTCTCGGCGTGGACGGTGTCTTGGGGCGTGACCCATCGCCCGATTTAGTCGGCGTCCCAGGAACGGGTGCAAGCGCAGTATGTGCCGGAGCTTTAGTGGCCCGAACACGGGATTCGGACGAGAGAGCCGCCTTGTATTTTTTCGAGGAAGTGAAGATGGAAGGCGTGGAGAGCTCGATGCCGGAGGCAATGGACAAGGGCCTCTTTGGTGTGAATGGAGCAAAACGCGAACGTTTGGACGTGGAGGGCGTGTCGGTGGTCATCTTGACGGCGGATTCGCTGTGGGTGATGCGATGGCTCTTGCTGGTCTTCGTTCTTGCTGTTGTCTTCGCCTCCGTTCCCGATGTAGTTGCTTCGCTCGTCGTGGTCGTGGATGCCGTTGGAGAGGGTCTTGTCGTCGTCGTCGTTGCTGTCGAAGGAATCCGCAACTTCGGTGTTCGAGGCGAATTAGGCTTGATCAACCCTGGGAAATTGGCCAAGACGCGTGGCGGACCCAGCGACGCGTCGTGATCACGTGCCACAGGACCCTTCTCCTTCTTCGGGGAGGGTTTTGGTGTCTTGTTCGAAGCCATCGAGGCGGGCGCGCTACCTGTGCGGTGTGATGCTCGGGGAGGACAGAAAAATTTAGTCGTGACCTTGTGCGAGGCTGCATCATGGTCCGGCTCGAGTCAGCCGAGTACGTCAAGACTCGATTCGACTCCGAACTGGACTTCCAGGACACTAAGTACCTACTAGGTGTACTTTGGAGGGCCGTGGTCTGACAATGACGAGGCCCTGGCGGGTCTCCTGCAAAGCGAGCAGGAAGGCACGAAAGTAGAACCTTCACTCCGACGGTCGCGAGAAAACGACGGACACTGTAACTTTCTGATCAAAGTGAGCCCTGACGTTGGGCCACATCATCATGACTGCTTAGCAATTATTCGTCCGATGATCCGATCATGTCATCCATCATTTGAAACGGTCAGCTATGGCTGCTTGGAACTTCGGAAATCATCAGCAGCCAAAAGAGAAGATACGGTCTTTGAGGTTCATCATGAAACACCTTTACCGACGGTGAGTTGGTGGTGTCGTAGTGTAGCGGTTATCACTTGGGATTCTGATAATGATCTTCCCAAAACCCAGGTTTGAGTCCTGGCAGGACTTCGCATTTTTGTAACTTTTTCGTATAGGACGTCATCCTCAGTAGCTCGGGCAAGTCACTTTCCACCGTATCTGCCAGTGCATGAGGTTTGCCAGCTGGTCCAATTCAGAATACGGCCTCCTACTAGAATATCTTCAACTGAACTTCATTAACTGAAGGATCCCCAGACAACGGTTAGCCGAAGCAAAATGCGTTGCCTGGATGAACAAAAACGAACGTGCCCTCATTTGCACCTCTTAGCGTCTGGTAGGATCGGTGCCAGCTCATGTTGAAGGCTGCATCAATTGCGTGACGATGGATGAACCGCGGCAGCCAAGCGTTGCTTCGGGGTTTCACGCCTTGGATATATAGCGGCCAACAGGCTTCCTCCGCCATCCTCAGCACTCTGAAACGCCCAACAACATGAAAGTACTCGTTTTCGGGTGAGGAATGATAGCCGCTTGAGAATGGTCGGCACTAACGCACCTCCAGAGCGTCCGGCTTCATCGGCCGGCCCGTTGTTCAAGCCCTCAGCAGAGCGGGTCACACCGTGTATGGCGTTACCCGTTCCAAGACCAAGGCGAAACAACTCGCCGCCGCCGAGGGTGCGTTCCCTTCCCCGCCCGTCCTGGCCCGACCGAGCCGACTCTCGACCACGCAGTCTTCCCTATCCTCGGCCAGCCCACGGACACGCAGACGTGGGCCCACCTGATCCAAACTGCCGACGTCGTTATCGAAGCCCTCGGAGGCACCGCCGACCTGCGTACCGTATCCCTGACCCTGCTCGAGGCCGTCGCCGAGCTCGCCGAATCCACCCGACCTCGTGGGCCCAAGGTCACTTACGTTTACACCTCGGGGATGTGGGTGCACGGCGCGAGCACGGACGAGTTCGTGTCAGATACGACCCCGCTCCGGCCCGTCCCGCTCGTCGCGTGGCGTCCTGCGGTCGAAGACGCGGTGCGTACCGACCCGCGCGTCAACGGGATAGTGATCCGGCCTGCGCTGCTATATGGCAAGAGCGCGTCCGTGTTGGACTCGGTGTTCGAAGCCGCCGAGTCGGGTCGCCAGGTCGCGTGGTACGGGAAACCTGGAGGACGGCTTCCGGTCATTCATGCAGATGATCTCGCGGATCTTTACGTACGGGCGGTTGAAAGGGCGCCCATTCTCGGTGGACTCGCGATAGATGCCAGCAATGATACGTCAGAGTCCGTCGAAGATTTTTTGCAGACATTGATTAAGGTCTCAGGCGCCGAAGGACCACACGGATGGATCGAACCTAAGAACAGTAAGTTTATTTTGCTGGCGGGCTGGCTTGAAATTGACGCAGAAGGCTGTTTGATCTGGGGATAGTATTTGAGGAGGCTCTAGCGTCCACACTTCTGGCGCGCCCATATCTCGCGAAGTCACTTTTAGGTTGGCAGCAAAAGAAGCCGGGGTTGATTGACGGCCTTGCTCTGTACTATGCTGCGTGGAAAGCCTCCCGTGATGACCAGCCAACGGAAAAACTCTTTACAGCGATGCAGGCATCAGCGAGCTCGAGGATGCTATCGTGCTAGCATAGGGCGACAGTTCTAATCAGCAATACAAAGTATGTACCACGATAGAGTAGGGAGTTTCATTGTCCAACCTGCCCAGAGTATCCCCGAGACTGACAAAACGCGTCTACATTATCACGCATGAATGTCTGAAGGCAGGTCGTGCAAAGCCAGTGTCTCGGCTTCCAGCTTCCGTACACTTTGGAGCGGAGGGAGAAGGTCTCGCCGACGATTTGGGAATAAGATGTGGTATGACAGATTTTCCTCAGTTCTTCCGCATCGGTATACGAGCTCCACCAGGGAAGCTCGAGGAAGTCGAAAAACTCTGACGGCGGAACTACCCCGCGCAAATAAGACCAGTCTTGGAGCAATGCGTCAATCATTCTATCTCATGCGGAGTAGTGAAACGCACTGGATTCACTCCACATGTCTCCCACAGCTGCGCACGAGCACTGTCGGCCTATTTTTGCTGTCATCCGCCGTGACCAGATCAAAAGACGAGGTCATACATTTCAGCGTGTGCAGAAAGCATTCATTCGGGGATATCAAGATCTCCATCGGCGGCCGCCCGCGCGACACAGCCGCAGTGAGAATTCCACAAAACTGTTCATAGGATGCGCAGAGACCTGGAACGACTTTCCTGTCTATGCTTGACAATTTACCCTTGAAGGCCTGTAGCGTCGTGCGAGGACCAGACCAAACTAGATAGGCTTGTAGAGAGCTGTGACCTTTCGTTTTCACTCGGATTGAGCGTCTGGAGCGAGCTGACAAACAATCACTGACTTTTCTGCGGAAGGAATTCGGCTCGCACGGCCCAAGTTGCCAGGTCCAGCATGAACGTCCACGCCTCCAACACCGGCGCCAACTGTGGCGGCGCGAGGCTTTGCAGGAACTTGGCCTGTTCCCGACCAAGATCCCTTTGTATCTCCACGAGACGCTTCGACTTGCTCTTTCCGACGCGATTTGCGGGTGCGGGGCGGCCGTACAACGCACAGACGAACCATACTCTGTACAATGCCGACTGGAAGTGCTCAGACTCGCGCGACGTGAGCCGGCTCGTGGTCGATCGGGGATCCTTTTTCCTGAAACATGTGGAATGAGCGGGAGAGGAAACGTCTCGCATACCAGAGGGTGCCTTTACCTCCAGCTGTAGAGAGACTCGAGCTCTCGAACGACCTCGTGGTTGGCTGCGAGGATGCAGGCATCGCGTAGAGTGACGACGTTGCTTGCATCGATATCTTCTTCTCGGGGAAGTTTGGCGACTGGAAGCGGCGAAAGCCAACCATGCCAATAGGCATCGACATCCATCAAGACCTTGAGGAGCCGCACGGCCGGGGAGGTGGCGGAGCCTAGATGGTTGGAAACGACGTCGCGGAGGACGGAAGCACGGCGGGTTTGGAAGACATTATATACGAACTTTGAGGACGAAACGAATGACACCAGGCTGTGAACGTCGGAGAGCGTAGTGAGAATGACATCCGTCAGGTCTGCATCGAAAGGAAAGCTGACAGGTGGAGGGAAATGGTGCATTTGATACTTGCCAGTGGCCACAGTTACACACATGCATACACGTATCTATGTACATACAACGGCCAGTATTCAGAGTGCTACGCAGGAGAGGCACGACTGGCATTTCGTTCCCCGATGACGTGAATACGACCAGGTCGTCGAGCACAGCGCCAGCTGGTTGAAAGGAAAGATGACACCCGAACCGCTGACTAAGCCTACACAGCCCTGAAAACATTGAGATGTGGGAACAAACTTGAACGTTTGAACGTTGAACAGTACTTGGACTCACAAGTGACCTCACTACTTTCATGAGTAGAATATCACAGCCTCGTGAGCATGCCAAAAAAAGAAAATAACCCGCACTGCATTGGGGCTATCGGAGGTACTCGACTAGGCCGATGATTTGAATCGATGTGCTAGGACACGGTGAGATGACCCTTGTCGACAGAGAGTAGTTGAACCGATCACAGCGTCACTGGCGAAGGGAGCGCTTTGGTGCGATGACGAGGGCCACACAAGTGCCTATTAGCCGGGACTGAGCAGAAACACTGAGCGACTCGGTGTATAGGAAAGAAACGAACCCCGTAGCCGTGCGTTCGTCCGAAGCGCTTCGTTATATTGGGTTCCACTGCGTACCCTCCCAGTCGCCATCACGAAGTGGCAATAAGCTCCCTCCGGCTAGACAAGGCGGAAGGGAGCCCACGTACATGTGTACCTCCAAGTCCTGAACTGATACAGTCGCTCCAGAAGATAGACTGGAGTAATCATCCCGGAATTGAATAAGTAAACCGAAATGCTTATTAGGTTCGTCTTCAAATTAAGAGTCTGACTGGCCCGCTGGGTACCCTCATCATCCTCTGCGCACAGCTGCTGGCGCATGTTTGACGCCGCTGACGTGCTACTCGACGTTCAACGTTCAGCATCAAGTACAACGCAGATGCGGCTTGGGCCAATTTCCTTTCGTGCGTCATTGATGTATCTTCACGACGGCGTTCCGTGACCACTAGGCCATTCGAGACTGGGCCACCGCAAAGTGGCAGGCTGACGGACCGCTGTATGTCCCTGGCGGATTGTCATCTGTTTTTGCCACGACTGTGGACCTGCCGCCCAATCAATCAGTGTGTTTGCCACAGGACGGGGAACTCAGCCGCAAGGAATCACGTGGCGCTATCACTGACTCCACCCTGGTATCCTGTGGTGGCATCTTCATCTCCGATTGTGCTTCCGTGAGGGAGCACTCTTTCACATGGCGTATCAGATGGACGGTCTTGGTGCTCATCCAGCCCATTCGTCCCGATCAGGCTTTCAGGGATCTCAAGTTTCAAAAAGGGGCTAGAATCCACCAACCCGGCCGATTTGATGCCTTGTTCCGCATCATGACAGTACCCTTGCCGCAGATAAGTCTGCACGTTTCTGGTAAGCAATGCCAAGAGAGCGAGTCACAAGGTTCATAATGATTCCTGCAGTCTGGCTGTGCAATATTCCCTCGACGGGCTGAGGAATCCTCCCATGGGAGTGCGTGTCGGCGCTCCAATGTTCCAATGTTCGTCCCGAGCCAGTAGATCGATATGGCAGGAATGCGTGGATAAGCGCCTGACCCCGTCACCCTCTCTGCATGGTAAGGTCCTACCCTGAAAATTCACCAGAAGGCTCGAATGAAAATAGAGACACGCTGGAGCGGGTGTACACACTCGATCACTGATCATCATCGAAGCCTTGTCAGTGGAGATACGCCCTATTCTCGTCACCACTTCGTTGCAATGGCAGGGACAATAAGTAACATCAAGGTTAGTCCGGTTCCTGTAACAGAACTATGCCGTTTTAGCTTACGCTAAATACGAGATGCGCCCCACGTGGGGACCCCTAGGACTACTCTGATGACGTGACATCCTTGTTGCAAAAAGGGTCGTAAGTAGCACCAAATTGGGGGCTGCTAGAAGTATAAAACCCCCTCTGCTCTCCCTCGGACGTCTTTATCCTCCAGTCGATTCATCTCCTAGCAGCTCATTCTATCATCTCCACAACAGCACCATGCAGACCGTGAGTGATGGTCTGCTATGACGGCCTGCTCGCTTTTGAGGCTCGAAGGCTGACTGTCGATGCTGTTATAGATCATCTCCATCCCCGTCAACGAGGCGTGCTGCTCCGGCGCCCAGACCTGCGACTGCCATTCTACGTATGTCTCCGTGTACTCACTTGCTTAATGAACCCTGTCGCTGAATATTCGAGGTAGCTGTACCTGCAAGTGCAGCGACTGCAAGCACTAAATGCCGAGAACCCAATGTTTTCTCCCCGTGTCTTGTTCCCGCGAGAGGGTGTATACGTAGTGTGTACAATTTGACGAATCTTTTATGTGTTTAAGTATGGTGTATGTTATCCTGGAGGGCAATCCAATCTGATCGTGTCGTCGCATTCGTCACGGTCGTGCGTGCCACGTGCTCGGGGGTCTGACGGTCGGATGGTTGAGGCTTTCGTCTGGCATGTGCGTCCTCATCCATTTTGGCTCGAATCTGACTACTCTTGCAAGAACAGCGCTTTCATAGAGGTGCGAAACTGGTAGCCTGTTGGAACAGGTGAAATGGCACGACAAGCAAAGTGGTAGGAGCTCAGCCTGCCTGAACCGCTGCGCCGACAACCAGGCTGAGTCATCATCCGATTTGGATGTCTTCGGCGTCCTTTGTGTGCCAGTGGCAGCATCATTGTCCCGGCGAGATATTTTTACTTATAATAGGTCTGGGTGTCTCGTCCGGACTCGGATGCCATGCAATCAGCTCAAGCCTTATTACTACCCTCATTTTCCAATATAATTGAAATTGAACAGTGAACTGGTGGTTCCCGAATCCCTACGAATCCGCTTTATACAGTCTTCGTCGGGCATCTAGTACACTTGGCGCACATGCTTTTGCACGGCGAGTGCAACTTGGACTGACGTGAGCTGTGGCGAGTATTGCGAGGGTAAGTACCCCACCAGTCAAATCATGGTTCAATTGTGACTCCGTGAACAGGTTACTCAATATAATTCTCCGCCGGAAAAGCAGAGACAGAGACCAGTTCGAGAATGAGGATCACGGTAGTACGGGTGCGTGGTGTTACTGCTGCGGTCCCGTCTCTCACCAACGGCAAGTACCGCATCCTGGGTCCTGGCAAAGAGAAGTTTCACGACTGTGAGGGTACCCCGCCAGTGAAACGATAAAGGCGACGAGCTCACCCAATCCACTGGTCTCGCTCTCCCATTCCCCCAGATGCTTCATCCCCTTCAGGTGCCGGGACAACGACCTCTGCCCAGGACTGCATGGCTACGTTAGCATGGTGATCCTGGGTTTGTACGATTTTTCCCTTCTCGGGCCGCTTCTGCCCCGAACCACGTCTGCCTCTCACTCTTCAAACAGTTCGCACTTGGTCAGCGAACTTGAACCCCACTCGGCGACTGATATCGACTGCGTCGAGGAAAATTGTCACGTCACCCGGGGCCAGTCGCTGTTTTCACGGAGAACGGTGCCTAGGCTATGTTCGAGACCACTGTCGGCTCCAAGGGGGATTACATCGTTCCGTTTTATGAATGCTTGTACGGAAGTGGTGCGTCGCCGGTACGTGTTCTCCGATCGTTCATATCAACTTTGCTAAGACCCGACAAGAATGCGTTCGGCATGCTTGTTATACGGAGTACGCAGCGCTTGTCAGCGGTCGTTCCAGGTCAATCACAGGGCCCCCATATCCCTCTTCCCGCCTTCCCCCGTTGTTCAGTACTCCACTTCTGGTGATCAATGTATCCTGGATAGGATTCTGCGGACAAATCCGCATCTCGTGGTCTTGGCTATTTCCTTTTCGACTGTCCGTCATGCAGACGCTCGCACGTCAGGCTCCCAAGGGGATAAGCAAGGTCGGATCTGGTGGTCAACCTTGCTTGTATGACTACCTATGGCTATGGATACGTGCCACCCGCCAGCCACGGATCGTTCATTGGGCCACATACTACGCTTGCTTATTCGGTGGCACCATCTCGTGACGTCGCGGCTTATGAAACATCAAGGCGATTGCGCGATGCTTCGCAATGTGACGGGAGGAATTCCGTTCGGGCTCCTTCGTTGTCCACGCATATCATGTCACCTGGCTACGATTTCACGCAGAAACGGAACAGTGGCAGCACGCGCATCGTTCGTTACTGGTGAAATTATGACAGGTTTCTGATGGAACTTTACCCCCTTGGGTGGTCGGCGTTGGGCTCCACTGCGACACACCGCTGTGCAGCTAGTGATGCAAAGTTGTGATGCAAAGTTGTGGTGCTCATCAAGGTTTAAATACTTCTCCTGAAGAGTTTTAATTCAGTGCTGTAAGGCTTCGCATGAACAGTCTTCAAGCAGCTCATCACATTCGTAGATCGATCATGGCTCTGAGGTCGCATCCAGAGGGTGTCCACAGTAAACTGTCTGAATCAAGTTGCCACCGGTCAAACCATCGAATGCATATTAATCGTTCATTTCCTTTTCCCTGCTCCCGATCTTTTCATGAAAGACAACGCCACAGGGTAAAAAAATGATGGAGTGTTATCTCGTCCATTTGCCAATGCCATCCACTTTCGTACTCGGAATAGTTGTCCGATGGAACAAGAATGGGTCAGTCGTCGAGGATGGCCCGGGCTGACTGTGAGCCCCACGAGATGCCAGTATGGCGATATCACTATTGTCAAATGGTTGTGAATGTCACCAAATTGGGGTCTTCGAGAGGTATAAAATCCCCTCTGTTCTCCCCAGGAGGTCCTCATCCTCTAGTCGATTCGTGTCCAAGTAACTCGTACCAATCTTACAAACAACATCATGCAGACCGTAAGTGACGGCCTGCTATTTCAACTCGCTTCTCGAGGTGCGACTGTTGCCGAGCGCATTTGTTGATGCTGTTGTAGATCATCTCCATCCCCGTCAACGAGGCGTGCTGCTCTGGTTCTGAGACCTGCAGCTGCCAGTCCACGTACGCCATCATTCTCCCGCGTATTTTTGCTTGCTGACCATGTTCTCTCCATCTAGCTGCACCTGCAAGTGCGGCGACTGCAAGCACTGAATCATCCAGACGTCCGTCTCTAAACTTCGATTCCGCCAGAAGTGTATGCTTAGCGTGAGCGTGGAGAAAGTCGATGACATTGCCAGAATATAAGCTTCTATGTGTGGTGTATAGTGTCAGGGTGGATCAATCTGACCGTGTTACCCTGATTGTTTCACTAGTACTGCGAGCCGAGAAGGATATCCGTGGGAATTTTGCGACGCGATCAAGCAATTGGGGATCGGACTTCTGATCCGAATCATCCGATAGCAAGGTTACTACTCTAATGGCTGCACTCGGCCAATTTCCTCCGGACGGCCCCCATGGTTCCAACTTCCAAATGTCACATGGTGATAAGAGACATTATACCCCTTCGCTTCGCGCTTGTCCATCTTCCATTATCGGCCGCCTGCGCTGTGTGAGTCCGAGAATCGGGACGCCTGCACGAAAATGACGTGATACCCCTCGACACTTAGGTTGCGGAACGAACGGCACACGCGCGATCACGTAGCTTCGACACAGTGGATAATGATAACAAGCCACGACCAATAAACGCTTCAACCCAATACTTCGGAAAGGCGACAGACCCCATTTATGTGCAACCGCTGGAACCCGCCCAGTCGCTTTTATCTCAGTCGGCCTTAGCAGCTTCGGCCGTGAAGGTGTT
Source organism: Strobilomyces echinocephalus (assembly GCA_038090115.1). NCBI lineage: Eukaryota > Fungi > Basidiomycota > Agaricomycetes > Boletales > Boletaceae > Strobilomyces > Strobilomyces echinocephalus. The sequence goes on from JBBPMC010001183.1 coordinate 10,505, forward strand.
GCTGATACCGGCGCTCGGTATCCGCGTCCTGCGGGGTGGCATAGGCATCAGACATCGTCAGTTTACGGACTGCCGCGCGCGTGCGAGCACTCACCTGACCTCGGTAGCGATGATGAAGTATTTGCTGGCGATAGTGGTCAATCCGCGCGGCTCTCAAAGACGCATCCAAAGGAAAACACTCGCCTGGCGGGATACTCTTTATTGATCTCCACCGACACTTCCGACACTTCCGGAGTGACTGTCACGTTCTCCGCGAGCGAGTCGGTAAATTGGACGTCGGCTTGAAACAGCGTCAAATCGACGTGGCTGGAGTTCGTTGGGCTATTGGAGACGAGCATGATGCAGAATGGAGTGCCAATCTGAACATTGGCAGGAGTAGTAATATTGACACTGAACGCCGAGACGACGGGAAATAAAGGGCGAGGGCGCTGGATGACTGCTCAGTGACGGAATGGACATGATAGACTGAAATATACCTAAGTTTGGCGAACATGCCGACGGATGTAGTCTGACTGAATGCGAGGAGGTTGCAGAACACGGACGCCTTTATATTGCCGAACTTGTAGATTGCGCGAAACCTTCGAAATTTTACGGTCAGCTGGGCACATTCGCGACAACGACGTCCGCACGTTCACGTAGTGTTATGTCAAAATCAGAGATGTGGTGGACACAGCCATTCGTGGTGGCTGAAAGTTCCTAACAAGACCAGTCAGGACGTCTCATCGATAGACATTTCGATGAACCGCTCACCACGAGGGGGTCGTGAAACAGCTCCCGAGCATAGTCCGCAGTTTGTCTTCGCGTATGCAAATAAACCATTGACGTCCTAGCGTCCTAAATCTGTTCTGCTTTTCTGTCGAACGGGGCTGCAGCCATAAATATTGCAGACCTGCGTCCTGGAAAGTTCTGACGTGGGCGTTTGGGGTAGCCTACCCATCACGTAGTATTCAGGATTCCAGGCAGCCTGAACCCTATTCTACCAGACTCCACAGGACCAAGTCGAGTCTCTGCCGGAATCTGGTTGTCTGGCATGATTGCAACGATTGGCCTATTCCAATTCCTGATCATGGTGTATGGTATTGATTCTTGAAGGAGCTTCGGAGCGGAGTTCCAAGTTCAGTATTTGGCAACTTCAACTTGGGCGTTCTTCAAAGCTTCATTATCACCAATATTTCCATCCAGCGCAAAGTTCTTTGCGAGACAAAAAGGGCTTGAGCTAGCGTAGCATTCTATATATATTCACTGAGGTCGAGAGGTTCGCTCGCATTTATACTCCTACTTACCTCAGCTCTTTCGATGCAGACCTGACGGACGTCACTCTCACTACGCTCTCCGACGTACACAACCTGGTGTTATTCGTCTCTGGATCATTTGTTGGCTCGCTCCCGACGCTCAATCCAAGCGAAAAACGAAAAGCCATAGCTCTCTGGAAGCCTATCTAGTCTAGTCAGGTCCTAGACAAGACAGGTTTTCCGAGCGCGCATCTCTGCGCATCCTATGAACAGTTTTGTGGAATTCTTACTGCGGTTGGGTCGTAGATCTTGGTATCCTCGAATGAATGTTTTCTGAACACGCTGAAATCGTCTCCTGATCTGGTCACGGCGGATGACGGCCAATAATGCACGGTGGAGTGAACCCGGTGCGTTCTTCTGCAATGACCGACGTAGTGCTCCCAGACTGGTGTTATTTGCGCGGGACAGTCCCGCCGTCAGAGTTTTTCGGCTCTCTCGAGCTTCCCTGGTGGAGCTCGTACCGGCGTGAAAGGAGATCTGTCATACTACGTCTATTCCCCGTATGGATACTGAAAGCCGAGACGCTGGCTTTGCACGACCTGACTTCATACATTCACGTGCGATAATAGACACATTCTGTCAGTCACTGGGATACCTAGGCAGTTTGGACTACCTTATCGTGATACATATTTTGTATTGCCAACACCCTCCGCAAAGCGCGGTAGCATCCGCAAGCTCGCTGATGCCTGCACCGCTGTAAAGGATCTTTCCCTTGGCTAGTCGTCACGGGAAGCTTTCCACGCAGCATAATACAGAGAAAGGCCGTCAATAAGCCCTGGCTTCTTTTGCTGCCAACCTAAAAGTGACTTCGCAATATAA
>JBBPMC010001184.1:0-12611 GCA_038090115.1 Strobilomyces echinocephalus
AATTACATTGAGTAGATAGAGTACATGTTGCCTCGTTTCTGGCGAATCAACCGGCCATAGCGTGAACAGATGCGAGTACAAGAGGTTGAAGAATCCCTCGGCCTCTGCAGCGACGTCAAAAGGCGACAGGTGCGATCGTGACCACACATACCCTGGTCTGTTCCATGGCCTATGCTTTTCACGTTTTTCAGGACGAGCTCGAAGGCCGTTCGCCGTCCGCCCTCGCTGAGTGACGCGTCCTCCGTCTTCACGACGTCCTTGAATGACTGCAAAAGTGTCGTGCGCTCCTCTTCGGGGACCCCGCGCGCAGTGTACTCGAGCAGTTCTTGAATCTGCTCCTCAAACGTTCCCTCAGCGAATACCGAAACGGAGTCAGGTGGCGACATGTCGTTTTCTCCGCCGCCTCGGTTCGGGAAATCCGATCTATGGGCCGACAACAAACGCAAACAACAACGCCAATCACTGTCTGTCTGCTGAGATCGTTCAACTAGTACGCCTCAGCGTTTCAGACTAGGAACGGTAAGTATCCTGGTTCGTCCGAGCCGCCATCAGGTGGCTCATAGATACCCTCTATCGACAGCGTTTTGCAGGTCTTTATGGCGCTGTATTCTTCTTGAAGCTGAGATTCAGAACTCTCGCGTGCCTTCCCTCACCGCGTTCAATCAAGTTCGACGTTCAGTCGTGTGTTTTACTTCCTTTCAGACAGAAACACAATCCTGTCATCTCTTTGAAACAATTTCCAGATTATTTTCCTGAGAGACCGGTCGTAATAGCCAGAGGTAAACGCATGATGTAACTAATGCTTCACACTGTGCTACATGCACGAGATCGACATGGTTAATCAACGGCATATATGAGTCTGCTACTCCGAGTCCGTCCCTTTTTTTTCTTGTATGCTTTGCCTCTCAGTTTACTTGACTATGCGCATGCGGGTATCGTTGCTCACCCTATTGTGCGCGGTCCTCGTCGTTGCAGGCCCCTACAATAGCTGTCCGCACAAAATCAAGGAGAGGATCAAAGGCCCCCCTCACGGCTGGATCAGACAAGGTCCTGCTCCCCCGGACCATCTGCTGGAACTCAAGATTGCGCTGTCTCAGCCTCATCTCCACGTCCTTGAAAAACATTTCTGGGAGGTTAGCGATCCGAAGCACCACCGCTATGGTGCCTACTTGTCTAAGCAAGAAACAGAGGAGCTGATCGCGCCTCATCCTGAGACCATCGATGCAGTCAGCCACTGGCTGTCCTCGCATGGTATCGAGGAAGACCGTGTCTACCGGTCATCGGCCAAGGACTGGGTTACCATCTCAGTTTCTGTTGCCATGGCTGAGGAGATGCTAAAAACAGTAAGTATTGTGCTTTTGGACGAAGGATGATACTCAGGCGGAAGAGCGCAGGAATATCATATCTATACTCACTCGGACAGTGGGGAGAGCGTCGCCAGAACGACGGACTACAGTCTTCCAGAGAGCTTGTTTGACTATGTGGAGCTGATCCAGCCTACCACGATGTTCACTCGCCTCCGCCCATTCAGGAGCACTCTACATTGGTCGAAGACGCATTCGTCAAGTTCGACGAGCCCTTCGACCGGCACGCTCACTGGACCTGCTGGAAACCTAGTTGATGCCCGCTGCAATAATACTGTCGGACTGTACCATATGATATCTAGAGCTTATCTAACATTCAGTTCCCTAGATCACCATCAAATGTCTGAGACAGCTTTATAACGCGGTCGGATACAACACGTCTGCAAGGAACGGCAACAAAATCGCCGTCGCGAGTTACGTGGAACAATACGCCAACAACAACGACCTCGAGGAGTTTTTCCGCCTTGAAAATCCCGCAGCGCTTGGATCTCTTTACACCTTTGAATCGATAGACGGTAATAATATCTTTGATGACTTGTTAACCTTATGCTCACGCCTCCAGGTGGACTGAATAACCAAAGTCGCGCGGCTACTAGCGTGGAGGCCAACTTGGACACTCAGTTTGCTTTCGGACTGACAAACCCTACCTCCGCAGTCCTGTACTCAACTGGCGGCAGGCCCCCCTATATTCGTGACTCACTGACTCCAACTGACACTAATGAACCTTATAACAAGGTTGGCTTTGTTCCTAGCTCCATGTAATAGTCGTCTTAGTGTCAATGATTACAGTGGTTGGACTACCTATCCTCTCAAGAATTCCTCCCTCAGACAATCTCCACCAGTTACGGCGATGATGAACAAACAGGTCTTTTTTCTATTTTCTGGGCCGACATACTCTGACCGCATGCAGTTCCATACTCTTATGCTGTTCGTCTCTGTGTTGGCTTCGCAGCAATTGGAGTCCGTGGCGTTTCCCTCATATTTTCGTCTGGGGACGGCGGTGTTGGTGGCCTCCCACACAGCCAGCAATGCTTATCCAATAACGGTACCACTGAGACCGTTTTCCTCCCTGCGTTTCCGGCTTCCTGCCCGTAGTGAGCGTACTTCGCAACACTCTTCTGATTGGATTTACGAACCCGCCAAGCGTGACGTCCGTCGGAGGCACCAATAACATCCCTGAAATTGCCGCCTCTCTGTCTGGTGGAGGGTTCAGCAATTACGTGCGTTCGTTCCCGTGGCTGCTTCACGCGTTACGCTGATCATTGCGCTACTAGTTCCCTCGGCCTCCTTATCAGGAGACTGCTGTGCCGAATTTCTTGCAGACTCTCCCTCCTGGAACATACGAAGGCTTGTATAACCCGTAAGCATTTCGTTCCTCCTTTCACGACCGAATCTAACGACTAAGCGCTCTAGCAATGGCCGCGTAAGCACATATCCAGCGCACGCCGATACTCGTTCACTCATACTTTCTATAGGCCATTCCTGACGTCTCCGCGCAAGCCGTGAACTTCACCTTCGTCTATCGAGGTGAAGAAGGCCTCGTCAGCGGCACGTCTTGCTCGGCACCCACTTTCGCATCCTTCGTTTCGATGCTCAACGACGCCCGGCTCAGCGCCGGCAAGCCTCCTCTCGGGTTCTTGAACCAGTGGTTGTACAGCGCGGGCGTCGCTGGACTCAACGACATCACCGAGGGCAACAATCCGGGATGTGGTACGGAAGGTTTCAACGCGACGTGTGGTTGGGATCCCGGTTCGTCGTGTTTCCTTTCCTTGTCGTTCCTTGTTGTCGCTCCGGAATTGGCCCGCTGACGGAAGGACACAGTGACCGGTCTCGGTACGCCCAATTTTTGGAAACTGTTGGAATTGGCGATGAATGTGTGAACGTCCTCGCCGACGCTCGTGGTGAAGTCAACTAGCAGTAAATCAGTAATCTTCCTAAGATCGGATAGAACTAAAGAGTGACAGTGCTTACCTGATACGTCTACGCGCTGCACCGTGCGGGTTCAAGGACCCATGGGCCGTGAATCTGAGTCGTCAGCCTTCATACCAAGATAGCAGCTGGTCTGGAGGCGCCATCGAATTTATTTTTATTTTTATTTTTTGCAGCGGAAGCAACACACGAGAATCAAAGTGGGAAACCATGTGATGACATTTCTTTATTCCCCGGGATGTTCCACCAACGCGTGGTGCAATGGACGGAGCGACGAGGTACCAAGCGTTAGCACCCAGCAGTGCTTGAATCCGCGCATGTACGCCGTTTACAAGCTATTCATTGACCGCCTGTCGCTGTTTACGGTGCCTGTCCATGGACCTTTCTTTTCTGCTTGGACGAATCATCAGAGAGGCTTATCTGGAGAATCCAAGAAACGCGCCGCAGTCACGACAACGCTCCCTCCAGGATCCGAAGTTCCAAACGTGCATGAAGGCGACTCACCAGGACGTCGATATCAACTTGCGGAACAAGCTCGACGACTTCTCTGATGTGTCCAACCCCACAGTGTGTTCGCACGAGCCCATGCATCTTACTTCTTCTATTCAAAAGGCAATAAGACGATCCTCGTGCACTCGTCGGTAGTTTTTGCCAAACATTCAGTTCTCACCTGTGAGATCGACGGGTCACGGATAGCTCAGGGGAGACGAGCTCGGGCCACGCAGCCGATCCTGCTGGTGCTGGCCGCGAAACTCACCATTTGGAACCGTGCGCTATATAACGAGCATGCTGCAGCAGAACAGCGTGGGACGCCACGTCCATATCTGCGAGTCTTCACGGGTCGATGAAATAAAGCGCTGGCGGTTGACGATGGTCATTGCCATCGTGACCAAATCCTTGTTGCAGTTGACCGGCTTGCATCACTCGGTGCATTTGACGAGCGCCGTCACTCGGGCCCGACCATCTCAAGTGAGCCTCAGTGATACTTGGCAGGGTCTGCACCTGGCCACACACTGACAAACTATTTGGATCTGAACAACCGGAGAGCGCGTCGGTATATCGTCGCCTACGTAAGTAACGAGCGTAAATATTGTGGGTCACGGTCACAACAAAGCACACTAAGAAAGCTCCACTGTAGGACTAATGAATACCCTGCCCCCGAGCGACTTGGACAACCTGGCCATGTCCTCTGACGCTTCCTTGTTGACCCGGAGCACCTCGAGGCTCCGGTGCGGTCCAAATTCCTCGACGACTTCTTCGTAAATCTCAGACACTGACCTATTTGCATGCATGGCACCATTCATATCGACTGCCACGGCATCGCCTGGGTATAGGTGCTGGAAGTGGGTCAGCGCTGTATCGAAATCCATGTGTGGATGGGACCGGTTGGACTCGAGTTGGCACTTCGTGCACGTAAATAAAATATTACCACGATCCATGGTAGAATCGGGTCCTAGTTGTCGTTCAGCAAACGACGCAAGTTCGTTTACTGCGTCGCGACTCCACCATCGCATTAATTTAGGCAGATGTCGCCTCAGCCTTTGCGACGTCGAATGCCCGATCTCAGGGTCGAGGCTAGTCTCAAGGACTTCGCGTATGGGCAATTCCAGAACAAGGTCGATGGCTCGAGGGGCTACTTCGAGTTCCACTTTAATATTGCACAGTATATTCGTGAATTGCTCCAGGCGACGATGATAATTCTTGGCAATCTGCGCGAGTCTGACTTGAGGAAGTGACATAACGATTTGCCTAGATATTTTGTGCCATTCTGTCCGAATGTGAGAACGGTGGCAATGGCCATTACGCAGACCTACCAGCCGAGGTCAGAGGTTCTGGTTTACATACTTCTGGTAGTTCCAAAAAGCAGGTCGAGTAAAAGATGTCATCAATCCAGCCTAAAGCTTCAAGGTTTTTCCTAATCCTGAACTCGAATGAGAAAGTATCCTGCAAAGGAGGGCCAAACCATACTTGGCCGCTCTCTCTTGTCGCACAAGCTTGATTCGATCTCCCTCTGCGCGTAGTTGCGCCCTCTCCCATTCGCGGCACAACTTGGCATGCTGCGACGCCGTGAGTCAGATCGTGAAGTGACACTATTTTAGGGATTCCTCACCTGCAAAAATGGCCTCCAACGGCTGGCTTCCGTCCCCGCGAGGGGATCCATGGGAGTTCCATCATTCACACGAGTGAAAAAATCCTCCCAATCCGACGGGCGGTGACAGGAGGTCAATTTTATCTCATCGATGCTGAGGTTGCGCTCGTTTAACTTGAGGTGAATGACCGCGCAGGGCAAAAAATTAACGGCGAAGTTGGTTATCCTGGTTTCGTCGGACGGTAGTTCAGGGGAAAAAACTGTGCTACGAGCACGCGTAAATGCTTAATCACAGAGGAACCCTGAAGGACTGGCCACATGCATTTTGGAAAGGCAAATTTCACAACATCGCATCCGGAGTTCCCATAATATAGCATTACAGTGTTCGAAACATCCCTGAGAACCACCATCAATTCATATTCGCAACGTGAGCGGGGAACGTACATGGCACTCAGGAAAGAAAGCAAGATGGGTGTATGTAGGCTCGGAGAGATGATCAGGACATGGTGGCAAGTTGGGGGCATTACCAAACGCCGTCCTCCACACGTGTCGAGATCTGTGGCGATTGAGAAGGAAGGCACGAAGAACTTTCGTCGTCCGAGCGAGATGGAGGATGTTCGGTGGTTCCAAGTGCTGGCAGACCTGGGGATACACGTAAGCGGGAGGGTATGGCGTATATGGTCCCTCACCTCCATGATAACGTCGAGCGGTAGGTCAAATGTGCTCTTTTTGTCCACCAAGTCCTGGAGAGGTAAGGTTGCATTGTGCGGTCCACGAGTCCGGGACATGATGGGAGTTCCTTCAACTTTCGAGCATCCACTATGTCACGTGCGCAGCATTGTTGGCTACTCGCAGGCTGGCAGCTCACTCTCAGTTCTACAGGCTCCGTTCTGGGTCAAAGAGCGCTCTTGCCCGACCCCTCCTGTCTGTCCATACGTCCATGCTCCCCCTCTCCTGAGCGGTGAACAGAGCGACGTTCAAAGATACACAACATATACTAATATGTAGTACATGTCGGGTGTATGCTTTTCATCACTTACATATGTAAACAATTCCGACGACCGTGGCATTATATACGCATGCGCTCTCTGACGACGTCGAAGGTATAGGAAAGGGGTAAACTCGTAGGCCCTGTCAGAACGGAGGAGCTTCAGAACGCGACCTATATGCTATACTTGCGGACCCTTCGTCTCTCCAACGGTCGACTACGCTCTTCGATCACATGGAACCGACCATCCTCCCACCTTCCAGCCACGTCCATCTCCATATCGCGATCGTGTCCCGGCACGATGCATCTGACCATCTCAAGTTGACCTCGGGACCCTCTGCGGCTGGCGAGTGCGTCGAACAGAGACGTGACGTTGGCGGTCTGTGGCGTGTTGCGTCTCGACGGTCTGGAAAACGTGACGCGATACAGCTCCAGCTTCTCCAATGTAGGCACGGACACCTGATCCGGACCATCCTCAGCGTTTCCGCCCGGGTTGCCCGCCGTGAGGGAGAGTAGAGAAGTAAGGCCCGGCATATTTCCTCCGTGCAGCAAGAGGCGATGCAGGTCTGGGAGGTGTCCTAGAACATTGCTCCAGAAGGTGAACGATGGTGAGGGATCGAAGACATGTGCGGTATGCACGTTTGGCATGGGCACGGAGCAACAGATGTGGCCTATGATGCGACCGACGCCCATCATTGTCATTGGTTTGAGGAAACGAATCTCAATCTTGAGCGGGACATGACAGCCCCCCTCTCCCTCAATTTCAACACCAAAGTGATCAAGAGCCTCATCCAACGAGCTGAAAACGAGTGTCACCTGATCAAGATCTTGAAATCGAACGACCATGGAACGAATTGATGGGCTAGATGATGGCCGATTTAGCGACGTGCTGAATCTTGACGGAAGCAACAAGGGTAGGTCATGATCATTGAAGAAGGTTGAATCGGAATCGGCCCAGTTAGAATATAGCGCAATTGTAGTTTGCAGCGGGATGCTCACGTGAGAGAGTAAGGCGAAGATTGTCAAATGTGAATCACGTATCTCAAGACGACGAAGATGCGGTAAATCGATTGGCTGGAATACATCAAATGATTCGCTAGAAAGAAAGGCGGCAGCGCTCTGGAGCGCCTCGTCGAGTATGAGGATTTCAAGGCTTTGTATTAGTCTGAGTACATCTATGAACTCCTCCGTGGGCAATTTGAACTGATCAGAAACCGTGTGCAGCCCGAGAGAAGTCAATCTGTGTAGCGAGAATGAATACCATGGGAAATGACAATGGACGAGGTGGAGTGTACGGAGAGCCGAGGTGTCGCCGTGAAAGGGAATCGCGGAATAAGTCGGAGAACTATAAGGTAGCGCAAGTTCCAGGTGTTTCAGGCGGGGAGCGCGAGAAGAACAAATAACAAGGAGATCATCGTAGGAATGTGGGAGAGAGAGGCGGAGCTCTTGGATGCGCTCGACATGGCTCAATAGCGGTCTGATAGAGCTCGTGACCAACTCCCGAGGAGGTATCATATATCTAGAACTTAAGCAGATGTTCACCTTCAAGGATGCATGGTGCGATCTAGCCAATAGCTCCTCCGTCCAGCGTGGTGACGTGATGAAAATGCAGGTCCAAAGTGTTGGGCAATTCAGAGCGACACTGCGCCAAAGGCGGCAGACGTATGACACGCCGACCCAATCAGGAGGGTCGAAGGTGGGATAGTCATAGTCGTAGGAATATTGATGAGCGTAAAGGATGAATATAGATTCGAGGATCTCTGTTGGAAGGCGAAATATATGGGGACTGAGAGGGTCGTGTTCAGCCGTGTAGAGACGAGGCGATCTTGACGTTCGTGTTACGGTATCTTCATCCATGGATGACAGATATCTTATAGTGTTAGGACTTGGTCCGTTGGCGTTACTAGTATCCGCAAACGACATACCAGTGTCGATGGATGGGTCGCAATTTGGACGAGGCAGTCGAAGCCTGACTCTGGTCGCCGCTTGAAAATCAAGTAGCCTCAGTGGGCATTTGGGGCAATCCTAATCCATCTCATTCCTGAGGGCGACGCCTTGAATACACCATTTTTCAGTTACACGGAGCAGTTCAACGAAGCACACTAAACAATGACTCGGATGCCCTCGATAATTCAGGTATCGCACCGGCACGAGCCTCTGTTTGAACATCTTATTCCTGCTAGGCCGCAGCAAACCCGGCACGGAAGCCAAGGCCATCGTCCCGCCGCCGCAGAGTTCCAAGGTACTGCAAGCGTCCTCGTCTTCCACCTCAAACGGGGGACCGACGGTGCGCACGCTCTAGAAGTTCGTCAGGGGTACAGGACACAAACAACAAACGTTGCTCACGCTGATCGGTGCGTTCTCCGTCATTCATCGAACAATCAAAAGGGCGAATCGCCAGCCCAGATTGTCTCTGGTTGCGTTCACCGAAACTGTCCTGGACCATTACCCTATGCGTTTCTTGCACGTGGTTGAACCGAATTTGAATCAGAAGCGTAGGTTGAGTGGCGTCTGCTATGGTGTCAAAACTGTCGCCTGAAAACTGTATCCTTCCGAAAGCAGAGAGAAGACATACTGTTCGTTGCAATGACGTTCCTCCAGGAGCAAGGCGCTGCACATTAACCTCCCGGTCTGAGCCGTGCAAACTCCAATGCTGCGTGGATCAAGTTAAATTCATCATGGGTCAGACATGGATATCATAGGCATTCGCCATCGCCAGGCTGAACAGCCATGGTGTACAACAAGTCTCTCAGCATGGATCGGGTCGATAGTGCCGAAGGTGGATAATGGAGATGAGCAGGTATTGATCATCCTGTAGAACACGGAGGCAGACGTCATCTTTTTAAATTCCACAGTGCATCTGCATTGTCGAGTTTAAGAAGATGACACCGGCCTTCTGCTTCATCCTGACTGAAGAAATCCAGGTCCCCCGCATCCCTGGTCTTGTCTTGCGATGCTCTGTGAATCTACGATATCATCAGGACCAGGAATATGGTTGACGCACCGGTGGTTGTGGCTGTTATGCGGAGGTGGTTGTTCGATCTGATTCAACGCGGTAACGCAAAGCCCGAGACAAAGACCGTTCGAGCGGTAGTCTAGCGAATAAAGAATCCACTCACCCCGTCCGCGCCTTGAGCTTTTTTTCCCGGTGTTGAGTGAGTGAGCTGGTTGCCGGGTCGAAGTGACGAAGAAAGGAGGCGAGAGGTCCGTAGAGTGAGCCTACCGCCCTCTAGAGCTCTCCTGGCTTGCACGGGGGACAGTCTAAAGTACCCACACGGGCCCTCGGCAACCACGGCGGTTGTGGCGACTCGCCCGACCTGGACGGTGATCTGATCCCTAGGAAGTTTATCGGAGTTTGAACCCGACGGAGGAGTCGCGGCCGTCGACGCCAATGAGTGGCCTTGACAGCTTGGCAGCCACGCTAGCACTCTCCGGGTACTACGCCCTGCCGTCGGCCGCGATGTACACAACCTTGTTTCCCTATTTCACTGAAGACTTGGTCCCGACGACCTCGGTACTGCCATGGCACACGTTCGTCATGATCCCGGAACCGCCTGTGGACCTGCGGACGTGAGCCACGGATTGAGCCGTGTGCTACAGGGAGAGGTCGAGAGACCCCGGGGGCTGGACACGCGAGAAGTTAACGAAAGTGATCTCATGTGTACGACCATACAGATGCATTGTCAGCTAATCGATCAGGAACGAACGGTCGAACTTCTTCAATACCACCACTGTTTCCAAGTGCTTCTAACGATCCTTTGGGTAGGGGACGCGTCATCATCAGTCGAAGAGAAAGTGGCCGACGTCACGACACCCACCTGGTCAGGGAAAACAGTAAACTTGCATGCGAGCATCTTCGACAGCCTTTCTACGTTCCTCGATGCGCTCTTGTTGACCTGGAGCACCTCGAGACTGCGAAGTGGTCCACGCTCCTTGGCGACTTCTCCGTATATTTTGGACTCCTTCATGCGCGCGTACTGGTTTTGCTTGGATGCCTTTCTCGGATATAGGTGCTCATGGGACAACGCCACATCGAAATTCATGGACGACCGGTTGGACATGCGTTGGCATGCAGTGCACGTGAACACGACATTGTAAGGATCTACACCAGATTTGGGACCTAGTTGTTGCTTAGCAAATGCCGCAAGCTTGTCTACTGCATCGTTGCTCCACTGGAGCATCAATTTCCACAGATCTGGCTTGATCTTTTGCTGCATCGCATAATTGTCCATGTGGGTGGTGAGGTCACCCTCGAGGACACGGCGAATGGCTGGCAACAGGAGGAGATCGATTTCTCGAGGGCGTGCTCTGAGGCCATAATGATATTGACTGCGGAAGGCATGTACAAATTCGTGGACACGATAGCGATAAATCTCGACCATCCGTGCCAGCTTGACTTCCGGCAGCGATGCGATGACTCGGCTAGATATTTCCGACCATTCTAGTCACATGTAAGCAACAGAGATACCGGTCATTTTGCAACATACCAGCCAAAGTCAGAGGCTGTGGCCTTTTGACTGCGGGAATTTCCAGAAAACGTTTCGAGTAGTAGAGGTCGTCAGTCCAGCCTAAAGCATAGAGGCGTCTCTCGATCCTGAATCCGAATGAGAAAAACACTCAAGAAAGTAGGACAGAAACCCACTCCGCTGCTCTCTCTTCTCGCACACGCGCAACCCGTTCCTTCTCTGCAGTTAAATATGCAGAGTGCCATGTGCGACACAAAGCTGCATGCTGCAAACAATATTGGGAATCAGATCCGAACGTCGCAGACCAACTGTTCGTTTCAGTGCACCCTACCTCATTCATTTGATTCCATAACATTATTTCCTTCGTCACGAAGCTTTCTATGGAGCATTTCATATTCTTCATGTGAGTAGATAATGTCTTCCAGTCCGAAGAACGGTGACAAGGAACATCGGAGAAACCATCATGAGCAGTACTGACGGGCAAACAAACTGAGCGCGAGATATGCAGGATGGCTAGTTGTGTAGGGCAATCCCGACGCCCATCGCGGGAAACAGTCCTACAAGTCCACGTCAGTCGTCGAAGAGCATACCAAATCAAGTATATCAAACGCCTGTAGGACCTACATTTCAGGAAGGCACTCTTCACAACATCGCATCCAGAGTTCCCATAGTACAGTGTCGCAGTATTTGAAACATCCCTGAGCACCACCATTAATTTGAGTTTGAAAAAATGAGCAGGGAACGTACGTGACACTCAGGGACGAACGCGACATGGGTGTAAGCAGGCTCAGAAAGATGACCAGGACACGGTGGCAAGTCGGGCCCGGGGACGTTACCAAACGCCGCCTTCCACACGAATCGCGATCTATTGCGATCGAGAAGGAAGGCACGAAGATTTTTCGTAGTCCGAGCGAGATAGAGGACGTCCGCTGGTTCCAAGTACTGACAGACCTAGGGGCCATGAGGTAATGCGTGCGCAACGGCTCGGACGTGTGAGAGCGTGAGCCCTCACCTGGGCGATCACGTCGAGCGGTAGGTTAAATGCGCGCTTTTCATCGACCACGTAGGCGTTGCGCAGTGTGCGGCGATTCTTAGTTGGGCGGGCCATGACGGGTTACTGGTAAGAGATAACCCCTTTCTGAAGTTTGAACCGGCGATTCGGAGACGAACCTACTACGGAGCCGGAAGATACCAAATCTATCCCCGTCCCGCAAGGGCGAACGTGGCACCTGGCTCCGCGGGCTGCGGCCCAGGCCTACACCATCGGCTCTGGAAATCGGACGAGTTCAAACTTGGTACATAGTATCTTGCTTTTGACGCCTCCAGATGGCGCGTGCAACTACTTTACCTTGTTGTTGACGTTGTAAGAGTGCGCGTCGTAACTGGTTACTACTTAGATTGCCTGATAACCGTATTGTTCCCTAATCATACAAGAATGAATGGCCAAATCGCCTTCAGACCACAAGTGCTCTACGTGGACTTGGGAACACGTCAATCGAAGACCAACGTGCTTGACGTCAGGACACCAACCTTATTAGGGATAAAGGAAAACTGGCATCCCAGCGACTTGGACAATCTGTCCACGTCCCTCGAAGCGCTCTTGTTTATCTGGAGGACCTCGAGACACCGGAGCGATTCGAGTTCCTCGGCGACTTCTTCGTAGATCTTGGTCTCTTCCATTCGTGCGTACCGTTTCCGCTTGAATTTCTTCTTTGGATATAGGTGCTCATGGGACAGCGCCGTATCGAAATCCATGGACCACTGGTGGGACGTGC
>JBBPMC010001185.1:0-12605 GCA_038090115.1 Strobilomyces echinocephalus
GAAATAGATCCTAGCTGAGTATGTTCTGGGGAATTCAGCATCTCCGGTCGCGGCTTATATAGATTTTTGGGTTGGCCCGTGCGTTGATACTGCACGTGACTTCGGAAATTTACACTTGCCCGATCAACCGATCGTAAGGAACTGCTTACAGTACAGCCTACCATAATCTTTGTCCTGCTACCTCATTCATACTGCGTTTTCTGGTCTACAATCTATGAAGTATTATACTGCCCAGTCGATCCTGACATCAACATCGTTGCGTCCTCACTCTTATGTACTCTTGGTTGCCTCGGGTGAAGAAGGGACTCAGCGGTTGCACATGAGAGGGGCCCGGGATAGCAGTTGCTTAGGCACGATGTCGGGAGTGCAGTCGTCCTCGTGACGTTCTAAGGAGTAGTGGGGGGCGATTCAGAAGGGGCGGTGTGTTGGGTATGAGAAAGGGGGCATATCCTCGTGCGCGCAGAGCTATCAGCGTCAATCCAGAGCGAATGAGGGAGAGCCCGATGGTGTCCTCGACGCTGCGTGACCGTTATCGTCATCCTTCTCGTGGAGACGTCCATCGACTTTCAGGTTTGTCGTCCTCACCATGGGTACATCGCCGGAGAGAGCCTGGTGACGGGGAAGCGGCAGGACGCGAGGTCATGAGTATATTTGACCCGACGCCACTGGTCCCACTGCATACAGCTCGTGGCAAGAAACTCCGAGGAGAGCTCGACGCGCACCAAACACCCGGTATCCCGGTATCGATGGATTGGGTGAGCACGCTCGCGCGGTCGAGACTATCTGCGAACAACATGACACCCATTGAGGATGCGATGAGCCAACCGGCAGACCCGCTAATGAAACCATACAAGGGCTTGGGCCCAACAACACCGCAGTACAGGTAGCCTAACGGGCCCGCCCGTGTAGGTTGCCAGCGCACTAGCGAGTAGGTCAGCACGATCATGCCTAGAGCGGAGATAGAGAAACGACAGACGCGGTACACATACCAGCCGCAACTCTCAGCGAGATTCACGACGGGCCATTGAGTGATCTGTGCAGGGTGTTGAGCGTCGTTCTTGTTGGGTGTCGGTCTGAAACGTGCCATGCCGAACTTGTCGCACTTGGCCTCGCAGATGATTTCAGTGTCGTGTTGAATGGGGCGGAACAGATATCACCCTTGATCGCTTCCGCGGAGCACACCGTCGCTCCAGGCAGTATAAGTGACGCTTCTAGGCCTCACGATATCCTCGGGGGAAGACAAGTCTTGGCATACTGACATAGGAAACGGGGTATCGATGAAGACACGACCTGTGGAGCATACCTGAGGGCCCATGACTCCTCGTGTGAGAATGCTGACCGTGAGTGATCGTGAGGTGGAGCGCCACGTCGATCGGGCGAGATGGGCATACTTTGGAGTGCCGACGAGATCGGCAGAAACCTTGCTTGCGATCACGTAGTGGTACAGTAGAAAATAAACAAGCGGAACAGGACCGCGCTGCGCGGCAGACTCCGCTACTTCTGCGCGTTGTACGAGGGAAAAGAGAGAAGTATAGAATGTACATACTAATACTTCAACGCAAAGGATAAAATGAGACGAGTGAGTGCTTGCGCTCGAGTAGGCATGGCGGGCCGACGGACGAATGTTCAGGCTCGAATAGACGTGGTGAAGACGACGAGAGACTGATGCGCAAATAGACGCAGTGGCAGCGACGCCAGGCGAGCGCTCGCGGTCGAATAGACCTCGTGGGCGCAATTCTGCACGAACGCTCGCCTGTAGACGTGGTGAGGGCGACGAGCGACCGTCCGTGTTCGTGCTCTAGTAAGTACTGCGGGAGCGATGGGTCAGCGTATGCGATCGAATAGAAGTAATCAGAGCGGCGGGCAAGCATCTGGGATCGAAAAGTCGCGGTGAGGGCGTCCGGCGAGCGCCCGAACTCGAGCGAACGCGGTAGAAGCGACGTGCGAGCGTCTTGTATGGGGGACAAGGGCCCGGGAGGCATACCTCGTGAGTCAGAATCCGTCCTCACCGATCTTAACAACGGCGCTGAGCAAGGCGGGAGCAGGCTCTGCATCCTTTGCTGCCACGGGGCAGAGAAGGAACCCGTGGCCTTGACGAATCCAAGGAATATTACGCAAAGAGGGATCGCCGAGATAGGACCGCAAACCGATCAGGAGACGACTTTGATGTACATAGACGAACGAGCAGCGCAGGGCATCGATGGTTGAAACGTTGAAGCCTTAAGATCCCTGGTGATGCATCGATGAGAAAATGCGCTTAGGATGCCATGGCAGCGGCGTTTCAATGAGTCGGAGGAAAGTGAGATGTCCCGGGCCGGCAAACCCCGGTAAGACCGTGACTACACTTAGATCTCACATCGAAGTTTCTGCCCAGATCGAAAAAGGGTTTTATATGGGGCCTATTAGATGGTATCTCACTACCACTCAGTGAGTATTATGCATATTCAATGTTTGCGAAAAGTCTTATTTTCATAGATGGTACATGTTTCGATCCTCTCCACGCCGTAGTCGTGTCGCACCGTCTGCTTCTTGCTTTTTCCGAAACGCCGGCATGTGGATCCTTCTGGCGTTGTCCAGGTTGAGGGTGCGAACTGATCAGCTAAAACCACCATGGAAGCTACATATAAGTAGGGCACCAACGAGGGTAGAAAAGCAACACTACACCCTGCTTCAAAACTCCTGAAGTTCGCCAAAGGATGTCTTTTCTAGTACTTGGCCTGACGGTACTGTCTATGCTCCGGCAAGCGACTGCTGTTGCACCGAGAGACTGGCAGTGCGCGAAAGAGCCTGTCGCAGCGGCTTGGTACATGCAGTCGGATAAAATGCCACTCTCACAGCTCAGTTGGGACAAGTACACCACTTTGTTCTACTCTTTCGCGCAAGTTCACTACTCCTCACTCGGACGTGATAGCTGATTGTTTCTGGACAGCCTCACGACCCAGGACGTCCACAATCTCTCCTTGAGTGGATCGGACCTGCCCCAGTTCGTTCGTCAAGCACACGATAATGTGGGTACATGTTCCTGATACAGACCAATGACTTACCTGCGACAATCAAGAATGTCGCTGCGCATCTTGCAATCGGAGGTTGGACGGGCAGTCGCTTCTTTTCATCTTGTGTGGCAACCCCGTACAACCGTACTGCTTTCGTGCAGACAGTGATAGGCGTCGCTGAACAGTACAACCTAGACGGCATCAGTTTCGAGTATGTATTACAATATCTTGCCATAGATGATTAATCCTTAACGGTTATCTACCAGCTGGGAATATCCCGCCCAGCAAGCCATTGGTTGTAACGTGATCAACACTAACGATACGGAGAACTTTCTTGCCTTCCTCCAGGAACTTCGTGCCCATCCTGGCTGCTCTGATTTGACGCTCTCTGCCGCAACATCAATCACCCCGTTCCATGATGCCTCTGGTAAACCTTCCAAGAACGTCTCCGCCTTCGCTGAAGTCCTGGAATACATTGCCATCATGGACTACGACATCTGGGGCAGCTGGTCAACGGATGTTGGGCCCAACGCCCCTCTCAATGATACCTGTGCTGCTCCCGCCAACCAGGCCGGTTCCGCGGTCTCGGCTGTCGAAGCATGGACTGCCGCTGGAATGCCAGCCGACCAGATTCTGCTCGGCACTGCTAGTTATGGTCACTCCTTCAGGGTCTCATCTCATGATGCATTCGTTAGCGGTTCCAAAACCGATCTCGCTGCATACCCGAAGTTCAATAGCTCGGACCAACCCATGGGTGATCCACAGAGTAGTGTTGGTGGCATCGATATTTGCGGGGTAAAGGAAGGACCCGGTGGTACCTTCAACTTCTGGGGCCTCGTTGATGCTGGCTTCCTGGACATGAACGGGAACCCAGCGCCAGGTATTTTCTACCGCTACGATGATTGCAGTCAAACTGTTGAGTGGTCTTCTCACTTTGGCATCGACGTTCTTCTAATCCGACGATCTCGTTCTAGCCCTACGTTTACAACAAAACGTCCGACGTCATGATCTCCTTTGATGACGCTCGATCGTTTGCTGCCAAGGGCCACTTCATCGAGGAGAGGGGTCTGAGAGGATTCTCGATGTGGCAGACGGGAGGCGATTACCACAACCTGCTCATCAACGCCATCAGGGCCGCTGCGGGCTTTGACGATGTCAAAACTCGCAAGCGGAACTGGAACTGGTGATCGTGGGCTTCAGGCACCTCGTAATAGATCGCAAACGAAATTCGTCGTCTTGGACGATTCGCACGTTTCAGACACTTACCCACCCTCCTTTCCGTAGTAGTATG
This sequence comes from Strobilomyces echinocephalus, assembly GCA_038090115.1. Lineage (NCBI taxonomy): Eukaryota > Fungi > Basidiomycota > Agaricomycetes > Boletales > Boletaceae > Strobilomyces > Strobilomyces echinocephalus. The sequence continues at coordinate 4,285 of JBBPMC010001185.1, forward strand.
TAGCCTTTTCGTGGCGAGCCTGTTTTGAAAATGTCACCCCCTTGGGCCGCATGAGTGAAACCTGGTTTTCTCATCGACCTTCACTGACTCAAAGTGTGCCAGTTTTTTTGTCATACGGCGTACGTAAAGCACTGACCGCGCTGGATGGGACGCCTGGGCCGGGCCGGCCCGACGGTTTGCCGCTCAAAGCTTCGAAACCTCGCTCCCCAGCTATCACCGGGGGTCTGGGACATGTTTCTATGCACATTCGCACCCACCGGTCGTATTCGCAAGTTCAATTCTGAAACACCCACTGAGTTGTATCCTCCGCGTGAGACAGCTCTCAAAGTTTTTCCCAGTGGGCGAGCCCAATGTGTTTGGAATATATCTCACACGGTCACCGTTTCGTCGGCATCGACTCGACCGAAACATCCTGGTGGTGCTTGATCTGGAGACGCCAGTGCCGAGAGGTCCACGGACCACGGAACGAATCAGTACGCGTTCAAGGAGTGTGCATTGAGTGGTGTCTCTGGCAGTCTTTTGAAATTTCTCTGACAGTGCTGTCCGTCTTCCAGCAGGTAGCTTCACTTCCACCTCCCTGCGCGACAAATGATCCCGTTGCCGCTGCGTGGTACACAGGTTGGCATGCCACACTAGGATTCCCGCTCTCAGGAGTTAGTTGGGACAAGTACAACACTATTCCTTTGCGTAGGTTTGCTCAATACAGCTAGTCAGTCTGCGACGATGTAGTTGACTGGTTTCGCACAGTATCACGACACCGAGCATTAGCAGTCTCTCCTTGAACGGACCAGATCCACCACTCCTCCCTAAGTTTGTGAGCGAGGCACATGGACACGTAAGATTGCCATGCTTGGAATGACAGCGACACGTTGCTTATCTGTGATGCCAAGGTGTTGCTGCACATGTTGTAATCGGGGGTTGGGATGGCGGCCTGTAGTTTTCGTCGGACGTGGCAACCCCAGAAAACCGTACTGCTTTCGTGCAACTTTGCAAAGCAATATGGTCTAGATGGCATTAACTTCGAGTGTGTTCGTTCCTTCCCTTGGTTGACGAACGCTGAGTGCGGACTTGCCAGTTGGGAGTCTCCAAACGTCCAAGGCGTAGGTTGTAACATGATCAATCCTAATGGTACGCAGAACTTCCTCTCTTTCCTCCAAGAGCTCCGTACGAACCCTATCTGAGCTAACTCGACTCTTTCCGCCGCAACTGGGCTTACCCGCTTCTGGTAATCCCTCAACGTGTCCGGATTTGCTGATGGCCTGCTCGACTACATTGCCGTCGTGAGTTGGGGACCGTGGTCATCGACCGCCGGACCCAACGCTCTATTGAACGACACGTGTGCTGTTCCGGCTGCTCGGGGGTCTCAGCTGCCAAAGCGTGGACCGCCGCCGGGATGCCAGTCAATCAGACTGTGCTCGGCGTTCCATCCTATGGTCACTCTTTTAGCGCCTCTCCACCGGGCGCGTTCGTCAACGGCTCCAAGACTGCGCTTGCAGCACACCTAAAGTTCAACGCCTCGAACCAACCACTCAGTGACGCTTGGGACGACACTGGTAGCGTCAGCGCATGCGGCGTTTACCAAGGACCTGGCGGTACCTTCAACTTGTGGGTCTGGTGTGGATTCCTGACCATGGAGGGGAAGCCAGCGCCCGGGATCTACTACCGCTACGACGAATTCAGTCAAACCGTTGAGTGTTTTGGAGATCCGATTATCGTATCCGTGTTTCTGATCTGAGGACCCTTTCAGCCGTGCATGTACAACGAAACGTCAGAGGTCATGGTTTTTTTCGACAACGCCCAATCGTTTGCCACCAATGGCACATTCACCAAGAAGACTGGGCTAAGGGGGTTCGCGGTGTGGGAAGCTGGGGGAGACTATAACGACATGCTCCTTGACTCTATTAGGTTTACGGCCGGGTTCGATTGGTGATGGAATAACGTCTGGAGCTCCGTTGAAACATTCAGCCAATCTGTGGCTTAAACCTACTTATCTGGCATTTGTAAGCCTTTTTGCTTAACAAAGGTCCATTGCGAGCCACAGTTTCTCGGCTGTCTTGGTCATACGTTCAATTTTTCTAGGTACAGTACTTATCAGGATTCAGAAGGATTCGTTTCAGGTTATCCGCAAAGCCCTCTCTTGGACCGTACTTTGGACTTCATTGGTCGTCAAGTCAACTTGCACAGGAAACCGCAAAATGAATATATGGATGGCAGCACTACTTCATTGTCCAATCGCAGCTTTCCATCAAATGGTTTACACTGGCTAGTGCCAGGACTCTGGACAGGTGCTGACGTTATAGATATCACCGATCGGCGCGGCGTTTTTCACAAGTTTCATGTTGTCGAATTGTGACTTACCACTCTCGGGCCACTAGGAAGCAGCGCCTTTAGTAATTGCTGTAAGACACCTTCTGCGATCGCTTAGTTGCTCTTCGCTTATGTAGTTGCTGACCTGACTTAGACCGGCGCCGTTCATTTCGGTCGCTGCTGCTTGAAGGTGCCAATGATGAACCGAATATCAATATCTGTATAAGTAGGCGTTCGTACCAATGGAAGGGGCTGCACCACGCTTTACCCGGTCTAGCCCCGTAATCTGCGATGGCTCTGGCGGGCTTTTCCCTCTTCCGACTGCTCTCAGTCCCCCTGGAGTGGACTTCCCTTGCGGTGCGTACAAAAGAACCTATCGCGGCTGCCTGGTACGCGGGATGGCATGCCACGGAAGGGTTCCCGCTCTCAGACATCAGCTGGGAGAAATACAACACACTGATCTATTCCTTTGCGTAAGTCTACTTGACACCATCAGTCTTCGATTGGATGGATCACCTAATTATTGGGCAGCATCACGACGCCAAGCGTCCATAACATTTCGTTGGAAGGCTCAGATCCTTCACTTCTCCCCAAATTCGTGAGCGAAGCGCATAAACACGTGAGTTTTGCTGTGTTCGATTCTGACTGACACGATCACTGACCTGTAGAGCCAAGGGTGTTGCTGCACACGTGGCAATTGGAGGTTGGGGTGGCAGCATTTACTTTTCGTCCAACGTGGCGACCCAGGAAAACCGTACTGCCTTCGTGCAAACTGTGACAGATTTCGCAGAACAATATGACCTAGACGGAATCGATTTCGAGTATGCCTTCCGATTCTCTCCTGCGGCGAGCGCTTTCTCAGCGAACATTTGCCAGCTGGGAATATCCAAACCATCAAGGCATTGGTTGTAACGCGATCAATGCCAACGATACGGAAAACTTCCTTGCCTTCCTCCAGGAGCTTCGTGCCCACCCTGGCTGCTCTGATTTGACGCTCTCTGCCGCGACATCAATCACCCCGTTCCGTGATACCTCTGGAAATCCTTCCAAGAACGTGTCTGGTTTCGCCGAGGTCCTGGACTACATTGCTGTCATGGACTACGACATCTGGGGGTCCTGGTCAACGGGTGTCGGACCCAACGCCCCCCTCGACGATTCGTGCGCTTCTCCCCCCAACCAGGTTGGTTCCGCGGTCTCGGCTGTCAACGCTTGGACCGCCGCAGGAATGCCGGTCGACCAGATCGTTCTCGCTGTCCCTGCTTACGGCCACTCTTTCAGCGTCTCGCCTTCCAACGCTTTCGCTACTAGCTCAGACAGTCTTGTTGCATACCCCAAGTTCAACGCTTCGAATCAACCGCTCGGCGACGCATGGGACGATACTGATACCATCGATGCGTGCGGCATTCGCCAGAAACCTGGTGGCACCTTCAGGTTTTGGGGTCTCATCGATGAAGGGTTTCTGACCGAGGACGGAGAGCCGGAGTTGGGCATCTACTACCGCTATGATCAATGCAGTCAAACAGTTGAGCGACTCCGATTCGGACTCGTGCCGTTTCGATCTGACGGACTTCTTTGCAGCCATATGTTTACGATAAAACTTCCCAGGTCATGGTCTCCTTCGACGATGCCAGATCGTTTGCGGCCAAGGGTAGATTCATCAAGGAGACTGGTCTGAGAGGGTTTTCGATGTGGGAGGCTGGAGGGGATTACGACGACATTCTCCTCGACTCTATCAGGTCCGCGGCAGGATCATCTTGATGATGATTACTAGACAACGTGACCACAAACGCTTCCGATTACTCTTCCTCTTCCTTCCTCTTACTAAGGCTCGGTTTCTCGTGTACTTGTAATACCAATGTTCGAATCCGATGACGTTCAGGCGGTAGCCCACAGCGAAACCACCGAAACGACTGGGTGGCCATTGCCACACTTTCCCCGTACCAACGATCCCTCTGTTGGAGTCGACCCGCGAACCTACGACGATCTCGTTCGCTACACGAAGTATGCATCTGGTGCATACCAAGTGCTATGTCCACGCCCGATGGGGAACACCCTCGTATTTCAGGTCAGTGTTGACCGTTGCGGTGACTTGCCAGCGCGACGCTGCCGACTTGAACGAAGTGGGCAAGTTATTCGATTGACTAACTTCGTTTATCAGTTCCAGGACATCGTCACCTCAACCAAAGGGTTCATTGCCAGAGATGACAAGCGGGGAGAGTTAGTCGTGGCAGTCAGAGGGTCGGCGGATACCAGCAGCATCCTCCTTGGTAGGTGCTATCATCTCGACAGCTGGCCACAATCATCCTTCATGGAAAACAGATGCCTGCATCATCCTCGTGCCTTTGAAAGGTCCTGGACTCCCTCCGTCAGACGAATCCGCAGTATCACGCGCAAACGAACCACGCGTTCATGCTGGCTTCCTCCTTGGGTACAGCGCGATCGCCCATATGATTCTAGACAAACTCGGACTCCAGTTACGAGCGCATCCATCGTACAATATCGTCGTGTGTGGTAAGGTCTACCCCGCCCTTCTCTTCGTGATGAATTGCATATTGGTGAATTCTAGGCCACTCATTAGGGGTAATTGATTCGGGCTTCTCAGTCCAAACAGCACGTTCGAGCCTTTGCGTAACAGGGAGCAATTGCGAGCATCGCTTCGGTTGCTGTTAACCATACGTTTCCTACGACAAATGTTGCGCTATACACTTTTGGTGAGATGAGATATTTTTATCACTTCCTCCATTGGACTGCATCTAAACATATGCATGGTCAGGTCAACCGCGTACAGGAAATCAACCGTTTTCAGAGCTGGTGGAGCGTGCCATTGGCACTGATCATGTCTATCGATGTAAGTGCAGCGCTCAGATATCTCCATTCGCTGCGAAATGACAGGAATGGGTAGGCGTACACTTGGTCGGTGAGTTCCACGGCTATTTGAATTGCCATCAGTCCGGTCTTGATAGCGGCGCTCGTCAGACGGCGTCCCGACAATGATTCCAACCCGACTTGGTTATCGACACTTGTATGCTCCTCCGGATCTTGACCATATCTGATTTCACCAAACTGTTTTCAGTGGCGCAGAGTATTGGCAATTTGCGGAACTAGGTCTTTCTCTGACCATTTCTGCCAATCTGTAAAGACACTAAGTCGTGATGTCAGGTGTGCCAAGAAACGTTAAGCGTTTCGAGGGGGGCGAAGACCCGAACGGCAGTGGAAGCATTCGTAAGCGCGGTCCCCCGTTCTAGCTTGCTTCAACGAATAAACGTTGTTGCTAGCGTCCACCGGCATAAATCCCGCACACTGGGTCTACTTCAAACAACGTAAGCTTTCTGTCATGTGATAGCAAGCGCTCCATGCCCCTGACTTGCGCACTTGTCGTGCATTTGGATATGCAGCCATCGCCTCAGATCCCACCGTGTGCATATAGGAGACCTGTTCGGAGAAATATGAAATAATACCCCCGAGCAACGCGTAGAACGTGTCGGACCATGTTCCATGTCCATTCTATGCGGTGTAGCCATGACTCTGAGTTGGGTCAGCGTTTTCGGGAAAAGATCGGACCTATGTTTAGCATGAGTTATTGTTATATCAAGTTTTCCAGTTGTGCTCTCAGCATCTCATCCCCGGACGGATCCTTCCCTCAGGGTCATATTATAGATGACCCCGGGATGCATTCGGATTCCACTGTCGGTGAGACAGGTGATCTGATATCTGCGTCATGAAACCTCGAATACATCCGCAGGTTAGCTAGACACTTTGCATGCATTGATTGTCCCATAGAAAGCAGCAATCGACGCCCTCCAAAATCTCTATGTCGGGTATGAACCAGTCCATATAAACAATGAAAATGAGGAAGACATGCAGTATCTATCTCCGAATTTCATCGTACCTCCATGACGAGGAACGGACCTCCTGATCACTGATCACCACCGACAGATGGGAGGATACACATGCCGATCCTGCGAGAACCGAGAACCCGACCCCATGTGCACGCGACACCAAACTCACCTACAACACGTCCCGAGGGAGATCGATTAAACCACGACAGCGGCAGCACCACATGAGCAATTCAACATGCAATCAATGTCATTTGAATATCGAGCGTTGTGTGACCACGCCTATGACGGAAGGCACGATAAACCTTAAAGTCCTCGGAGGAATCGAACGATCGTGATATTTATATGTCGATGCGTATCTCTGATATGCCGGCGCGGGAGAACACGTTGGCCCCACTCGGTTTCTCATGTCCCCGACTTCGGAAGGTTGAAGGAGCCGGATGGATGATACTGCCGTGAAACGGCCGAAGAAGACGGGAAAATCCTGCGCGTCATGAACAGTACATTGTCTCGAGAAGAATGCTTGCCATGGCCTCTCAGGGTACGGGATGCATGCCCGGCGCACTCGGAAGTGCAAATTGAAACATTGATTGAATCTAGGAGTAACCGTTTTGCATGGGATCCCGAGGGCTGCACAAGGCCATAAAGTGAGCACATTCCAACAGAGGCATGGTGTCTGACGTCTTTACTGTGGAAAAACAACCCGAAAAAAAGGGAACGTTTACAGCACTGAAACAACGGACCGCTTAAATCCACAATGTAATTAAGATATCTTAATTCGCCACTCACCAGGGTTAATGCGGACGCAAACACCAGGAAGTCGTTAATCTGGGTGTACAGAAGAAACAATTCAGTGGAGTCTTCCCAGATGACCAATATCGCATGACCGTCAAATGATGAGACTTCCTATAACTGAGGAGGCGTTAGATCGAATCGTGCCAACATGAACACCGTTCGTGGTCCACGGCATCTTGAACGAATGAGATATTCTTCCACTAGCGTCTATGGAGTCGATCGAGACGCCCTAGTTAATTTCAAGTGCGGCATGACTCCACACTGGCAAAAGCCATCCTACGATAAATTCCTTATGGACGAGTAAGGCGCTCTTCGTTCGTGAGTCGAGTGCAAAGATCAGGATAATATGTAGATTCGACAGGGAGAGGTGAGGCTGCTGTCAATGGATATAGAGGGTAACGAGTCTCTCGGTATCAAATGCTTGTGGGCTTTCCGAGGACACGGAGTTGTTACATGGACGACGACGGAAGACCGGTTCTGCGGGCCCTGAGGACTTCGCTGAAGCTTGAAGGGCTGGGGCACGCGTCGTATGGGCCCAACGCCTAAGTACCACACATGTAATTTGACTTGAAGAGAAAGACTTGGGGTCAGGCCACAACCATTCAGACCCGCTAGGAGATGCCGGCCCATCAGGTGCAGTCTGCGTAAAACTCCAACATTAATCCACGGCAACTGCCATTGAACTGAATATATGGGGCTTTCAAACCACAGTAAATCACGGGGTTTCTGCGGCACGTTCGCCGAGCCTGAAGCATGGCGCTTGCGAGCCATTGAACATGCTCTGAGGCTCTGAGCCCATCAAAGAAGTATAAGAAATGTGCTATTTCGTGGTGGTGGCAGCAAGTAGAGGAGGAGATGGAGCGCTCCCGGGCCGGCGGTCGAGTTGCCTGAAATGGGTCATACGTCTGCCGTGAAACGGTTGACACTTCAAAAACAGTGGGGCACAGTTCCTCCTTAGCCCTCTACACTTTCACCCCCGGCTTGTTGTATACGTTATCCCCATCTCCTTACTCTAATCTCCTCAGACGAGCAACTTCGTCGTGTTCGTCATGCCCGAATCGAATCCACAGACGTTGCACAAGGTCCTTAGGCAATTGGCAGCCCTGGCGGTATGGTCGTTCTTTACAGAGGTGCGCGTCGTCGGCGCAGAGAACGTTCCTGTGGAAGGCCCGATCATCGTGTAAGTATCTCGACCCCAAGAAAAGCTCCGTCGGGACTCTTGGCCGTGCTCGACGGATCCTCTGGATGCACCTCCGAGAGGTCCAGGTCTCCGCATAACCTAATACTGACGCGTCTCTTTTCGCAGTACGGCAACTCATCACAACATGATTCTCGACCCTTCCGTTTTGTGTCAGTCCGTTTTACGTGCCATTGTTGATCACA
>JBBPMC010001186.1:0-12583 GCA_038090115.1 Strobilomyces echinocephalus
TTCTACTATAGCCTTGACGACAATCGAGCTCTGGGTTGCTCTCGACAAGCTTGTCATCCGCAATATTCCCATCCTTGCTGACTACTCTCCTGAAATACCATTAGGTTTTCTCGAGAGGCTGCTCCTCCGTGACACTATAAGCGTCCACCGGCTTTGCTGTGCCTACCAGTACCTCCGTGCTCGACACGCTCGCGCGCATCTTGGATGGTCAGCATGCTCGGACCGATTTACCGAGCACAGCTTCCCTTGCCGTTATTTCGATAGTTCTCCTGGCCTTTCTCATCTCAGAACTTGCGTTCACGATGCGCTACCTTCCCAGCCATTGCTTGCCAAGGTTGTGATATTCGAACTCCAGTGTCCAGCATCCTTCGACATTTGGCGTTCTGTCACCTACCTCGTCTCTGGCAGAAGTGCCAACTTGGGAAGCCAGCCTACAGAGGGAAGTATACCAGTCAGCGAGATTCCTGCCCTCAAACCTCATGCTCTAATCCGCCACAGGCGCTCATTCTTCCTATATTCTACTTCACAACCCTGCAGTAGTTTATACTATGATTACAACGCACTCACCTCGACTCGCCATTTTATTGACCTTATCTCCAAGTCGTCCATGCTTCTGGTGGGACCATATACAGACTCAGGGTTGCGAAAGTATGTCGATGGCACCACACATACATCAAATGAGGTTTTGGTTGCCGGGGAGAACTGTGATCCAAGTCTCTCCTTGACTGGATTTATTGCGTTTGGACACCTGCGAAGTGGTGGTTCACTTCAGTGGCTGAACATCTTGCGGGGGCTTCGGAGTAGGACTTTGGACGTTCGTCGCACAGAAGCCTACTTGCTCTTGACTCAAACTTCGGCTCAAGTTGGGCCGCTTGGTGATCATGGGGAGCTGTTGTGGCATCAAGAACTTCAAGATACTTCGTTCTGCCACAAGCTTCTAGATGAACTCGAGAGTTTATTTCTCGACACTGGAGTAGGTTCATCTGATGGGCCGGCCATGGCTGTGATCTCCCTGCTTGCTTTCAGACTCTCCTCACAGCAATTTCTGGATGTCTCAGAGCGAGCCATCGAACTTCTTCAGAATGTGCGTCAGAAGACATATGACTGGGTGCAGGAGGTACTACATGACACGAAGGAGTCTCACGCGAAAGAACAAAGTCTCAGAGATTTGCGAGACATGGCTGCTGTGTGCCGAAGTACACTCGATGCTACTACTGCAAGTCATGAGCTCCTGTCCATACAGGATATTGAAATCGCCCTCTCATGCGCCATGCTTATACACACGAGTATGTCTTTTGATTCAATTGATTCATTGTTATGTCTGACCGTACCAAAGTCGATGTTGTGACGGATGTCGCCGCGTATTCGCGAGTGCTTCTAGATCAAAACCAGCGTCTCTCTTTGGCCCTCGAGCCAAGGTTGAGGGCCTCAATCCAAACTGAGCCTTCTGACATAGGTGTTGACCGTGCCATTCAACTGGTCTGGCCTGGCCATCGACCAAGCTCGTACCGATGGAAGCCAATACCGTCACCGAACTCTAGGTGGCTAGTATGCAAAACTGCACCAATCCAGCGTGAGCAAAAATTGCACGTTAACTTGCTCGATGGATCACTTTTGGTGGATGGCAAGCCGATTGTCTACAAGTTGCTACCGAGTGAGATAGCAGAAACCTTAAGACATCTTCGACTCTTCGATCTTGTATGTAATCATTTTAGTCTCAAATACCGAATGAGTTTTTCAATCGTCTTTCAGCATGGCTTGATGGTCGTTCCCTCCGATCTCGTGGGAATGGATTTTGTCACGGTTTCTGTTATTCACAATTACTATGTAGGTGGTCCCACCTCATACGGAAATGAGTGCCGAAACTGTTTATCAGGTACACTTTGGACTGTGTGGCTTACCTTGCCCAACACCATCCTCAGAGATCAGCATTGATGATGAAGAAAGCTATAGGTATGATGCGGTATCTGCTGAGTCCGAGTAGACAATCATGCATCCTCATGAACAGCGTCAGAGCTGGGACCATCATTCACATTCAGCACAAAGATACCAATGATATCTTCGAGCTGATCCCTCCGGAAATTTTCGAGGGAGAGCTTCCGAATTCGCTTGTTAAGGATCATTTTCATTGGTTGAATCTAGCCACATCCGTGGTCGAGATACGACCTCGCGACAAATGCTGGGAGCAGTCATCGGACAACTGGACAATTCATCCATGGTCTGGACAATTTCGTGTTACAAAAGGAGGACAATTCTTGGTATACGAAAACAGCCCAACTTATGCGATGATTTCGAGCCGTCTCGTTTGCCTTAATGAACCCAGAAATATCATGATCACCATGAACCCATACGACACAACCAAATCTACACCACTGCCACTATCCATTATCTCATCCCGCTATGACTTGTCATTCTTTATCAATAGTGATCATAACCTGGAGTCCCACGACTTCCAAGACATGGTCTATGATGAAGATCAATACATCGGGACATTATTCGGCCTAACCAACCACCAGCTCGTTCTTCGCCCGAAAGTACAGATTGAAGCAGACCTCATTCCTAAACGTGTCATCATACCAGACTGTTTTCCTACCAACGAGGATGATCCTCCTCCTGAGTTCAGACTCTTTGACTTAGCCAGTTACGACACGTATGAAGTGGACAACGAGCTAGGTTGCCTAAAGGGGATCGCCGACTCGTGGAGTAGGCTGCGCCTGGCCCAGCTGCATACACTTACCAGCGGTGGGTGTAAACCAGATCCGCTGACAGGTAGAACGGGTGTAGAGGAAGCGATCTCCCTTGTGTGGTTGGCAAGTTCTCGGGACCAAACCAGTTCATGGTGTGAAGAGGCACGAAGCCCCCAAATACGTATTGCGCTTGAAAATAACAATTCCAACGGTCAATGGCAATACACTGCGAATGGAGCTGCAGTGAAAGAAACATACCTGTTCCCATCCGAGGTTGTTGCCGGCCCGTCCTACTCTGGCAACCCAGAGTCACTGGACCAATTATTCGCTAAACGGCCTCCACTCAATTTACCACCTCGTAATCGACTCCATTACTATCACTCTAAACGCTGTGTTGCTTCCACTCCAGATCCTGAACGACTCCGCCAACTATTTTCTGCACTGCAAACGAATAAGTCAGCACCTCCACTTCAACACGAATACGTCTCTCGACTCCATCATAGTGCCCATGATATCCAGAAAACAGATTTTACCAACATTTCTTGTCAGAGTGACAGTCAAAAGCCTGGTATCGAATCTCTCCGCAAGCACTACGTGGAGTGCAAAGTCCGCTATGCGGAAGGCCTTGACGCGATCAGGGAAGTGCTGGGACCCAAAACAGCGTTCGAGCAATTTCTTGATCAATGCAGTCAATGGCCACGTGTTACACCGTTTGTTCTCCTCCGATGTCTCGCTTCCGCGTCGCCGGTCAGAATCTCCCAGAGCTGGAAGAAATGTTTGATTTCCCTGGCTTTACTTGCATTGGACCTCCAACGCGCACGACGATTGCTTCGCTTTTCCTTGGACGGTCTCGAAGAGGAGTTGTGCAAGGAGTTAGAGAACGAAGGATGCGATGGATGGGATCCCGCAGAGTACCCAGATTGGCTATTGATTCAGGTATGCTCTTTGCTGCGAACGCTCACTCTGTCGATCTTAAAGTAGATTTATCCAGCTCCAAGGCGACTTTCTCATCCGTCGTATCCAAGCCGACGTTGCAAAGGAAGTGATGTCCCCTCGCTCGGGCAAGAATACCGTCATGCAAGTTAGCATTGGCGAAGGGAAGACCTCGGTGATCATCCCAATCTGTGCTGCCGCTCTCGCAGATGGCAATCGGCTGGTCCGAATTGTTGTGCCCAAGGCATTAATACCACATACCCTCCACGTCCTGACTGAACGTCTCTGCGGACTGGTTAACAAACCGATACGCCATCTTACTTTCTCTCGCCGAGTTGCGCGTTCTTGGTACGAAGGCCGGGACAGCATAGAAGATGGGGACATGGTCGAAAATCTGCTCGCGCTGTTACGGAAACACAGAAATGACTGTGGGATTATTGTCATGCAGCCCGAGCATGTTTTGTCGCTCAAGCTAGCCTGCGTCGAGGTGATGTTGTCTGAGCATAAAACCGAGACGGATTCAACCTCCATCGCTGGGAAACGTGGCCTCGGTCATGTCCTGACAGGTTCGGTATTAGGATCGGTAAGTTCAGATAATCATGATGATCTGCACCAATTGACAACGGGGAAACCATGTAAAACAGCTAACTAAAAACACGTATGTCTCTACCCTGGTTGAGTGGTTGACACCGTCGTCTCGCGATCCCAGTGCCACCCGGGAGTCAATTACGGCCGGCAGTGAAATCGCAGAGACCATGACATCCGACTCTGAGCGTTGTGAGAGAATGCTGGAGCTTCAGAGGTTCCTTGAAGCCCATACCCGAGATATCCTCGACGAGAGTGATGAAGTCCTCTCTCCCAGATTCCAGCTGGTTTATGCCATCGGCCAACAGCGACCCTTTGAAGGGTCTCCTGATAGATGGGTCGTGATTCAGCAAGTCCTTGGCCTTGTGAAACGACACTCGTATTATCTTTCAACTCGCGATTCGCACATCATACGGTGTGATGGGTTCTCGTCTGGGTCATTCCCTCACATCCATGTCCTGCAGCCCGAAGGTGGCGAACAGCTGGTCTCGCTTATCGCTCATGATATACTCGCCAATGGATCTCTCTCTGGTCTGTGCTTCCATGCTGATGTAGCGCTCAAAGGAGTGATTCGCGAATTCCTGCTGTGCAAGGATATCCACTCTAACACAGTCAAGATGGTCGAAGAATATACTCGTCAAAGTGCCAGTTTGGCTTCACTGCTTATTCTCCGCGGTCTTCTAGCCCACAACATCCTTCTGTTTGCTCTCATGCACCGCAGGTGGCGAGTAGACTACGGCCTTCATCCAGACGAGTACTGGCAACGCACTTTGCTCGCTATTCCATATCGCGCGAAAGACGTACCAGCAGAAACGGCTGAGTTTGGACACCCTGACGTGACCATCTTGCTTACGTGTCTCTCTTACTATTATGCCGGGCTGAACGAGGAGCAGCTCAAGATTTCCTTCGAACTTCTGCTGCAACAGGACGACCCAAGCTCAGAATACGCACTCTGGCTTGGCGAATGTGACGCTGGGGAAATACCAGACACCCTCCTGACTCTCAGTGGTGTCAACATCAGGTCGGTGCACCAATGGGACAAATACCTCGTCCCTCTATTCTCTCGGAATAAGGGGGGGATAGATCTCTACCTTTCGAAGGTGGTGTTTGCGAGGTATGCCAAAGAGTTTCCTCAGAGAATCTCAGCCTCGTACTGGGATATAGCAGAACGAAAGAACCATCTGACAACGGGTTAGTGCCAGTGGGCGTTCAAACTTGATATTTGTGTTGTGGATTCGCAGACTCAAATTTTGGCAGGATTTTCGGGCACAAACGACGGACAATATTTGCTACCTACTTTTGTTCATCAAGATACTCCAGAGCACCTCCATCAGACAAGTACCAATGCAAGGGTTCTCGCCTATCTTCTCTACCCAGAAAATTCGTCGTACATGTCAATGATTGACCAGGATGGTGAGCGATGGACGACGCTCAAATTCCTCCACATGGTAGTCGCTCAGAATCCAGAAGTCCGCGTCGTGCTAGACATTGGTGCACAAATACTTGATCTCACGAATCGTCGGTTTGCCGAGGCATGGCTAAACTGCACCTCAGTTACCAGTACCACTGGGGCCATATATTTCAGTGAGGACAACGAGTTGACGGTGATCGAAAGAACTGGGAATGTACAGCTCCTGAGAGCGTCGCCACTCGCTCAGCAACTCCACCGATGTGTCGTATATCTGGACCATGCCCATACGAGAGGTACCGACCTCAAGCTCCCTCTTGGCTTCCGAGCTGCCGTTACGTTAGGACACAAAGTTACGAAGGATCGCCTTGTCCAAGGTATGTCTGAGTCACGTCCCAGGTGCGACAAAGCTCAGTGCCGGTGATCAGGTTGCATGCGGATGCGCAAGCTCGGCCGCGGTCATAGCGTCATGTTTTTCGCACCTCACGAAGTTGATCAGAGAATTCGCGGTCTCGCTGCCAAGGATGATCCAAACACCCAAATCGCCACTGCCGACATCCTGCACTGGACGATACGCGAGACATGGAATGACATTGAGAGACAAGCCCCCTATTGGGCGCAACAAGGAATGAACCACCAATCCAGATCAGAAGTTTGGTCTCGTTTTTGTCAGAACGAAGCCACCCCCAAGCAGATGGCAGACGTCTGGGTTCAGCCAGAAATCAAGTCACTGGTTGATATGTACATGCCCTGCGATTCTCCAAACACCACTTCCTCCACGAAGCTGCCCCGGTCAATTCTCGAACGTTGTGAACACTTGGGCGTTTTATCGCTGCCAAATGTTCAGATGGACGAAGAGCAAGAAAGGGAGGTATCGCGCGAGATTGAACGCGAGCGCGAGGTAGAATGGCCTCCAGAGGCATCGCCGGCCACGCATTTCCTTCATCCGGATGTCGTCCAGTTCGTAAGGACGGGCGTTGTTCCTTCACCTTCCAGGAGCAAGGCCTTCCGTCACGTCTTCGCATCCAGCATAGGCAACGCTTTCGCCACTTCTGACGCGCCACAGGCTTGGAGCCCATACATATTGGCGACAACCGACTTCTGCGAGACAATCAAAGAAACCAAGTCGGTTCGAGGGATGATGAACAACTATTTGCGTCCCGTCCAGTGGGTTATCTCCGGGAAAATGCGTGGAAGGGATGCCCTGGTTATCGTGAGCCCCTTCGAAGCCGATCAGTTGATGCCGGAGATCAGGATCAGCGACCGCGTGCACCTTCACTTGTACATTCCCCGGACAACCGAGCGCATGAAGCCGTCCGATGATCTCATGCTGTATTCCATCCCTCCCCTCCCTGCCGACTGGAAACCTCCTTGTGATCTCATCGACCAGCTGAACATATTTGCTGGCCAGCTGTATTTGAGCGACTATGCGTCATATATTCGGATCCGTCGTTTCCTTGGCATTCACGCAGACTCGGAGAATGCCCTACAAAAAGGGAAAACAGCAGTCGCGCGCAACTGGTTCAGTAACCCAGATGCATCCGATACAGAGATCAGAAATAGGTTCGAGGGGACGCCGATCCCCCTGGCGATGCACTTGCTCGCTGCTAGACAAGGAACGAGCTTTGCGGAGACGCACATGGGCAGAATTCTTGATGGGTGGCCACTAACCGAAGCGGACTTCCAGTCGTCATCTCGAACGACCGACTCTACAGACTGAGGCGATGCTCTTAAGCTTTATGATACGGGACGCACAAAGAGAGTAGACAGTGATGCTATATAAAAGTCGTTGCTATATTACAATGGCTTTTCAGAGTTCCGGGGGGAGGGGGAAAGGGAGGAGGCCCGGGAGCGAGGCTGGGCATGAGGCTCGAGGCCACGAGGCTCAATAGGAGCCGGCGTATCAGCCCTAGAATGGATGCCCGGATCCACAGGGGCCGCAGAAGGGCCGAGGTTGTCCAGGGACCCGGACGTAATCCGTCTACGACGACGCACAGACATCGGAAAAAGCGAAAGGCAGATGAGAGAAACGAAAGCAGGGAGCGCAAGAGCACAAGGGGAGCAAGGAGGCTTGAAGAAGCAAAGCGCTAGATGCGTGGATGCTGCTCCGACGTCGCGTCGATGGGCAACGAAGAGGAGCGACGTCGGAGCCCGAAAAGCGGCATCCTGCCGTCCGGCCCGCTCCCGGCGTATGCCTCGCTTTCAGAGTTCCGGGGAAGCTGGCCCGGCATGATGCATACCAAGTGATCATGACCACCTGACCGAAAATAACACCTCGGTACGAGTGCCAGCCAGCATAAAATACGACACTGGCACCGTATCCGCATCTGCCACTTAGTGCGTAAATAGTGTCTTTGGACGTCACTCTGTCCGCTCGCTGCTTGGGAGAGTGGGAGGACGGATGGAGTGGGGCGCGAAGCGCTCTCAGGCCCGGAACGGAGCCTGGCCTCTCGGGTAGGGCGTGAGCTGCGATCCCCACAGTGGTAGGAGTGACCGACGACGCATGGAGCGAAGCGGCATACCCGGCAAGGTAGGAGGTTAAACGAGCTAGCGACGCGATGAGCTCAGCGGTCGTCACGAGTGGTGAGAACGCTATGTATTACCTAGCGACGCGATGAGCTAGGCGAGGTAGTTAAGTACATGCATAACAATGAAAGCAATGAGACAACATACCTCAGCGGTCGTCACGAGTGGTGAGAACGCTGAGGGAAGAAGAGAAAGAAAGCTAACGCGAAAGATAACTGGTGATTATCTAATCACCGTGTGATCTATGTCTGGATGAGTGCGAACTGGTAACTACAAGACTCGAACAGAGGTGGGCGAAATGAGTGAATGCACGAGGCGGTAGTGGGTGCGTGACCACCTCGGCGCATGACAATATGTCGGGTGTGTAACAATCTCGACTCGAGTGCATCAGAGAAAAAGGTAGAGGACGGGGCATGAGGTTGGACTCATTCCGGGTGTGCAGCGGCCTCAGCGAGGGCGCGCACCCAACGGTCTCGACCTGAGGCGTAGGGTTAGTTAGACAGCCCCGGTGGCGGCGGGTGCGCTCAGGCTGGACTCAACTCGGACCCGAGTCCTGGGAAGAGGGGCGTGACGGCACGAGGCTGTTCCCGTGGCGGGTAGCCTCGGCCTTGGAGCGAGACGAGCGACGAGCTTGCTCTCTTGCCACAGCCACACTAATCGGAAGCCACATTTCTTTCTTGCCCTTTATGGGCCTTACCTTCGACCTTGAAAGTCCTTGAAGTACGACTTTGTGCAGCGTGCCGCCCCTTGTTTCTCAACTCACGGCACGGTAACATTGTGGTCCTGGACCTCCAAACTCAAGACTTCGACACAGCAACTTGCAATCATGAACCCGGGTGACCATTACATACATGCTTACCGGAACCTTTCCAGAAATAAGCCAGCAGTGCTTCGTGTGTCCGTGACAAACGAAATCACTACGAACAGATGACAAGCTGGGCCGCAGCGTACTGCCCGCTGTGCACGGTCTTAGAAACCTGGTGCGTTTGCCCTTCCAAATGGTATTATTCATCACCTCGACTGTACTGTGCCGCTAGACGAGTAATGACTAATTAGTATCGCAAGATTGCGCAGCCAGGCATCTGCGCCTCCGCTTGGGTCACAATGTTCTGATAATGCAGCCATCACTGGTAGGGCTCCACAAGGCGATGGTCTACGTCTACGTTGGGGCCCTTTGATGATACATTGTTATGGCTACAGATCTGGTTCTCGGCTTTCAAACGGCGGTCGATTCAACCTGCTGCGGACGTCCCGAAAGATGATGTACCGCCATCGCTTGTATAAAAACTCGGATGCAGCAAACAATGTCCCTCAAGTTGTCCAGAGCCAACATCCTAGATCCAATCCTTCTCCTCAGTTATCAGCCCATCGCCATCATGCGTCTTACTCCGTTTCTCGTTGCATTCGTTTCCCTCAGTGCTGCTTATGCTGGAGTTATCCCTACTGGTGGAAACACGACAATAGCTCAAGGCCAGAGTATTCCCAGCGCCTCTGTGAGCAGTATCAATTCACAACCTTCGGGCGTCCCTACTGGGACCCCGCTCCACTCCATCCCAAACCAAACCGGCACCAATTCCCGTCATTCCGGCGCACCCACCGGGGTCTCCGGCCACCCAACTCCCAGCGTACATGCATGCTCGCATGGCGCTCAGCCGACACACGGGCATTCAGGCTCTGTCAACCCTCACACCGCCATCGCGAACGGCACCCATCCACACCCTTCGACGGGGGCAACGGGGGTCTCGAAGCTGCACGGATCGGGCGTCCCCTGTGGGGCTTCAAACTCTGTACCCACCCACGTCGCGAACGGTACCCACCCGCACCCTTCGACGTTGGCGACTGGGGTCTCGCAGCCGCATGGATCTGGCGTCCCCTCTGGCGCTTCTATCCATTCTGTGCCAAGCGCCAGTCTCGTCGGCTCTGGCGGTGCCTACCCGAGTAACGTACCCGGCCAGTCGGGTTCTGCTGCCCCTCAACAGTCTGGCAACTGAGTTTGCGCCCCACTTCCACGGTGTATTGGTCGCACCTCAGTACGAACATTTGCATCCATCACCCAGTCTCATCCATCACCGGACATCTCTTTCTTGTCAGTTTGATACTGCTTCGTAAACACCCTAGACTATTCTTGCAATTCCGTTTTTTTTCTAACTACCTTACGTAGTACTTGGCCACGGACGTTGCCTCGCACCTACATTTACTACATATATTTCGTATCGGTAGTGATCTCAACGGAAGATTTTACCCAGTCTGTTTCAGCGCGATTCTGGTGTGATCTCATGAAGGCCCGGGCCGGCTACACTAGTACTCGTGCTTTGAAGTCACGGGCCGATGGTGGTATATATATGCCTGTCACGGTGATCGAAATTTCCCCTGGCAGTGTTCATTTGTCCATCTCGAAATATCTAGCCTTCGCTGCGCGATCTGCCAGTATAGCACGGTCAGGGGAATACACGGCTGGCGGCGAGAAACGATCAGTCAGTGATCAACCTTGAAATCAGACCCACGACTGTCGAAATCAATCGGTCCTTGGAATAACGTCCTCAAGCTTGGGAGTATTACCCCCCAGGTTTTCAACAGGAAAAGCACTGGCGACAGCCAAACCAGAAATGAGTGCGAAGAGAGAGAAAGCCATTGTGTTTTGTGATCGAATGAAGGATCAAAAGACTAGAGGTGAGCCCGAGTGCCTGGTGGACTGGAGCATCGAACAGGGTGTATTTTTATACCTGTCCGCAGGGTGGTGGTCAGCGCGCAGTATTGACAGACGCGAAATAACAAGTTTCGAGTCGGATATCAGGGACCCCGGTATCAGCGGGTTCATGCCAGTCAGCCCGACTCGCAGTACGAACACGACGATAATGAAAATAATTAGCATATGAAACACTTGCCCACCAAGCCAGATCAGTGCCACGACGCCGGAATTCTTTACCCACGCGATGGTGTTATGCATAAGTAATGCTTCCCCGCTCAGCCTGAGGGACAAACTCCATCCTCTTCTCAGTAGCTGCGGACTTAGTGGCACAGGAATTGAACTCCTACCACGCAATCGAGGTCCACCTTCTCTTCCGTTTCAAATAGAAAGGGTGGAATGTGTCAATATAATCACTCGGTCGTCACCGCCGCGAAGACCGTCAAACATCTGATCGGATCAGCCGCGCAGCTTGCAATTCATACGCCTGAATCAAGCTGACATACCGCCTTCATGCCCGGTTGACCAGCTAGCTGCACAGTTGACAATTCATGTCGGTTATTTAGTGAGCGGCGCCAGCACATTCATATGACTCACGCAACCTGGCTATTGTTGGAACAGTATTTTCATCCTGGTACGACCTCGGGCACACACGGGCAAGGATATTTTTGAGAACAGTGTCCAGTGATGCGACGCTGAGATATGGTTGACAAAAAGTCCACCTCTGTTAATTTTTGAACAACCAGAGCTCACTCCAATAGCCATCCGCATCCGCCGAAAGGCCTTGCATTGATATCGAAGACGGCTACCCAGGTTACAGCAGTTCATAAGATACTCAACGAGGCTGGCTTTGGATATCTTATGTGTTATGCCTGGGAACCAAAGAGGACGACTCACTGGGCTACTCCCATTTCCTTATCAACATCATGATGCTTCTCTTCGGGGGCAACTGCATGTACCGACGGCATAGGCACGACAGTCACCTCGGCGTGCTTGAACGTTCGAAGTCCAGTCCGGACGATCCTCAAACGGGACTTGCAGTGCGGATCTGGGCACGCAACCTCGGCATCCGTTGTCATCCAGTCGTGCGGATGCGTCACGCGCTGCTTGGCCGCCAGGAGCGGGAGAACAGCGCCTAGTACATTCGGACTCCGGAGTTCGTTGAGATGGCACACCCAAGACCTGGATGTGCACCCACCGAGAGAATAGATGGAGACACCTTGGCCGGGAGGGAGATACAGCATCTCGCCTTGCAGCGTGAAGTGGTCTCCCGGCTTTGCGCCGCACAAGATGCGCTCGTTCGGTGGGCAGACGACGTCGACGCGCAGATCATACAGCTGAAAGCTATCGTCAGACCCCGGCGCGTCCGATTGGTTCGACGGCATGAGAAATTTTGTGGTGCGGCGGTGTTTCAACTTGTTCTCTCATCTGCAATTCATTGTCCTCCAACAGGCTGAGCGGCCCTGTCTCCCCATGGTCCATGCTCTTTGCAGTGGTCTGGTCGCATATCCGGAAGCGGGTCTAGGTGTTTGCATAAAATGTGCCAAGAATCCAATGTAGCGACAGTTTTGCCTTTCCACCTCGCCTCTTCACCAGTCGTCATCATAGAATAAGACGTCCTCATATCTCCTTTGGTCCGCTGAGATCCCAAGTGATCCAAACGTCGCTGTATCTTCCCCGCAGCCGCTCGACTCGGGCGGCCCTTCATTAAAAGCGAAATCCCAGTAATACCTCATATCTTTGGAGCTATTCGACATG
>JBBPMC010001187.1:0-12562 GCA_038090115.1 Strobilomyces echinocephalus
GTGTACATGCGAGCCACACGTCAGAGTGTGCCAACCCAGGGTGCTCATCCACAACGCCCACATCAGGACTTTCATCGGAGCCGAGAACCTCATCGGCTGTCATAACATCAGAGAGAGAACTCGAACGGAGGTGGAAAACAAACCTGCTTCCAGTGTGGAGGGATAAGTTAAGTGAGATTTCAGCAGCATGCCATGAGCATTGAAGTCAGCACGTGCCGCTGCAAGCTAAGACAATCGCTGATTTGACTGTATCATTTGTCCAAGTGCATGATACTTGTTAGAGCGCCGGTAGGTTTCTTCACTGTGGTGACTCCGTGATTGACGAACAGAGGCCGTTTGGTGCACCTGGGAGGCGAATGGGTGTCTCATAGTGGACAGGCAAATGCTGGTGGGGGAGGGAGAACCCTTGCGGTCAGATGCCAACATCCTTAAGAACTTCACGGTATTGATGGAACTAGTGTTGCCATGACTCGGCTTGGCTCGGCTTAGTTTGGCTACTTGCGACTTATTCAGCGACTTGTTTTAAATGGCTCGGCTTTTTGCGAACGTTGGTAAGTCCGTGGAGCGTTGTCGACTCAAGACTTGACTTCAGGTCGTCAGGAAGTGTCTGGATCAGAGGAAAGAGACCGAATATAACCGTAGAGCAGTCCTAAGCTCTACACCGCAACATCATAGAACTTCTTCAGTGTCTTGATGTCTGTCAGTCGGATCTGGTTCTCAACCGGATCAGACGCGTAGAAGACAAGGAGGCCTGCGCCCTTGCACATTTTGGTTTGATCGTGGTGAGGGCATCCTTGTCTACGTGATGAAGCCTGTACTGCCTAGCGCCAATCATAGTTGTCATCTTGTCATGGCCTGAAAAAAACCTGGTACAGGGGCTGTAGATGATCACTTTCCGCATTGCCACGATATTTCCCATATTTCCCCTAGACTGGAAGACCGTACAGACCACCGACAAAGTGAGTAATACAATCGACAGATTGATTTTCCATTCTGGCAACGTGGAGTACTTCAGGACGAGCTCGCGCAGGATCCTCTGTGATTCCAAGCGGCATTGCGAGATACCCAGATCATCGACCTTGAGGGTGGTGATGCACGTGTGCGCATCAAACCACATCCTGTTCTGCCGCAGCTCCTCCTCGTTCTCTGTCCACCACGACTCCATCTCCCCTTGCTGGTGCTCCAGCCTGGTCACAACTAGCGTGACAGGACTTTTCTCCAACATGCCGTGACATAGAATAACTCGTAATTGCGTTTGAGGGCCTTGGTGAGTCTGGTACTGCGGATGCAGTAGATGATGAGGTGGATTCCCCCTGAATGTGACAACTCTTCCATGAGTCCTTTCAGATTGTCCTCCGTAGTGTTGCCATGACTCGGCTTGGCTCGGCTTAGTTTGGCTACTTGCGACTTATTCGGCGACTTGTTTTAAATGGCTCGGCTTTTTGCGAACGTTGGCTAGACCAGGCTCGGTTAGCCGCTAAAGTCAGTTCAAGTCGTTGTAAGGCCGCCACACCATCACTGACCTCGGGTCTCGCTGCCGTGTCGATGATATACACTGTACAGCTACACTACATGTTCATAGCTCTCTTTACATATAGGAATACGAGTGTGCCATCACACACTCTCCATCATTGGCGGTGTAGCAGGATGCTTGTGTAAGCGACGGCTGCTGGTCGAACTTGGTCCCAAGTTAACACAAGTCCACAGAAGCTGTGGCAAACACTTACGCTCGCTTCAGCTTTCACGCAGCAGTTCGCGATGTGTGGTTGTCGTTGTGAGTATGGATAGGTTGTGTGGGTGTGCCCGAAATCGCTTTCGTTTCATTGATATGGAGTGTCAACGACGTCGATGCTGGAAGAAGAATGCTTCGAAGGTGGTTGTAATTCGGTTTTTGTGTGAATGGGAGATTACGAGCATACAAAAGCAGAGAGAAGAGCTCAGCAGGAATGGTGGGAGGGCATTTGGTTGCGATCACCTCCTTTGCTCGATGGATGGCTGAATGGGACAACGACAAGCGAGACTGGTCACTGGGAGAGGTCAACCAAGGCAATGATCCTGTGAAAAGAAACAGAAGAGTGTAGGCCAGTGATTCGAGATCGTCCCTCCAACTGAATTCAAGCCTGAGATGACTATTCACGGACGTAAAAGCCGGGGTACCAGTGAGCGAACCAGCCTTCAATCTCAGACTGGTTGTATTCATCAACACGTGGACATGAGAACATGGATTCCTGTAGTGCTTGGCTATACCGAAATCAATAAGATAAACCATATCCTTCGAGTTTTCGGTTCCCATGAGCATGTTCTGCGGTTTGATATTGCGGTGGACGATGTGGCGTGAATGAACATATTCGAGGAGAGATATCTGAGGGCTGAGGCAAATTAGGCATGCCTGACATCTATACCCAAGGCACAATGCACCATTTGTAGTCCCAAGCCAGCGACGTAGTGCAATCCGAGCATGCCACCAGGAGATGCTCCAAGTACTTTGTCCAAGGATGGACCAAGCTTATCGACGACCATTGCTTGACAAGATCCTTCTCGGCCAAACCAATAGACCCAGGGGATTCCAGCACCACCTTGGAGTTCACAAAGTACCTGGTATTCGTGTTCTAGGTGAGTTTGATGAGGTCCTCTCTTGCTGGTCAATGGGATTGTTTCTAACTTGATTGCGACAGCTTGCTTCGTGATTATGTCCTCATCATTATAGACCATGGCTAAGTTTGCCGACCATGAGGTCCGTCCCAACGTTGAACTTGTTTGCCTACCGTGTGAGCCATTTCCTAGCACCTCTTTTAGTACGTATCTACCGTCGACCCGCACTATGTCTTGCGTGAGTGTCTTTAGCATATTTGCAGCGACATTCTGAGTTTTTCGACAGTTCTCTTTCTGATGTTCTGCAAGGTTTTCGAGAGGTGATTTAAGCATCACACCCTTGATCGATAAGCACTTCTGTCAGCATGGGAAGCCAGATAGTGTGTGGTGGGCTCACCAGGGTATGATCTCCCATTCTATTCTTGATCCGTGTGCTGAGGCAGCAGACTCTCGGCACTTGGGTCCTTGGCGCTGAGAAAGGATGCCAAAGTTCCGCCCAGAAGTGTGAACTTCGAAGTTCGGACATACGGTTGCATTATCTCCCCTTGTACAGCTGTCAAGCCAACGTGCATCACATTTCCCCTTTTTATAGCGACTCAGTTCCTTTGTATACTCACGAGCTCTTTTACCCATGCTGTCCGCCTTTGACTCCTGGAGCCCCCAGGACTCAGTGGGACACTCCCTAGCGGCGCCCCCTTCTACGCAGATGAGATCAGCCCCATCTGAGTCGTTTTCCAGACTATCCCTCAAAAACTCTGCACAATCACCACCCCCGGTCTTATCACGTTCCAGTATCACAAGGGTTAAGCATGCTCCACCAATTGTCACAAGCCCACCTCGTCCCCTTACTCCGAGCGATGCAAATGTCAAGCCATCCAACCTCATCCAAGACACCGCCCTGAAGTGCACGTCCGCAGAAGCGAATACCGTGCAAGTTGCGGCGCAGTGTGAACCTGTGTCATTGATCATTCCTCAACCCACACCGTTACTCAGTACGTAACATCTCAAGTACAATGGCAGGGACTCATTCCCGTTGTTTAGAATCATTCAGGGATCCCTTGTGGGACTTCACCGTACGCAACAACTATGGTAATAATTCAACCAACAACATTCGAGTAGGTCGTCGATCCATTAGGGAGTTCTGACGCTGACCATTCAAACAGATATTCAGTAAAGTTAGTACTAAGGATTTCCAAGCGCTTGAGCAAGCGGTCGAAGAGTGCCCTTTCCTGGAGAAAAAACCAAGGTAGGTAAATTGTGGCCACGTGAGAGTTATTTGACTGATGCTGTCAACACGAGGCTGACCCATAACCCCGGAAGCGGTCTTTTGTTTATAGAGCTTCCGATGGCCGTGCATGAATTTGTTCTCACCGACTTCAGGCGAGCTGTCCAGCCAGGCCTTGATCGGCTGCCTACCAATGGCGACGTCTTTCGTGCTACACTGGAGCCAAATCTCTCCCTGCGATCTTCACACACTGGGTTCTCTGCGACCCCCGACCTCGCCCTGGTGGCGACACCAATTAATCGGGGTCCATCTTCTGACCTCCTGGCCATTGTTGAAAGTGCTTTCACCCAGGACCGCAAGGACTTGATGCAGAAAGTCAGGGACGAGCTTGAGGGCTGGCCGGATATCGCTCTCGTAATCGTCATTCTTGTTTCAGAGGCTCAAGAGTATCACTCCCCAGTGGAAAGATCGGTGACTTGGAAGTTCTTTTTGCAGCAGGAAGGATTGGTGCCAGATTTCATTACTCTTCCTCCGACCATTGACGAATGCAATGAAATGCTCGCTTCATGGAAGTTAGCTGCAGCCAATTTATCTTCTGATGCTGCAACGTCGCCTGGCAGTTCCAGCTCCTCTGAATCCAACTCTGAGTCGGAACCTGACGTCATGAACCCTGATGAGTCCTTTGTGCTCGAGGCTATCAACATCGCCGAACATACGTGGTGTCACATCAACAAGGTAGAATTTCATGTGTGGGTCAAGAACGGCGATGCCAAGATCAATGTCGATGTTGACGAGAAACATGTTGGCGTAAGTGATTCTTCATTAATGCCTCATTGGATCGACTGACATCTCTGTTCAAGTACCTCTATCCTGATATTCTGATGGATGGTGTGGAACCGATAATCAAAAGGGGATTGTCCATCGCAAAAGAGAAGATCTCTTGTTTGGTTAAAGCACAGATGTCCAGCTCTTCTGCACGCAAGCTACGTCGTTCTCCACTCATGGTCGACTTCGACTGGAAAAAAATTCAGAAGGGGTTGAGAGCTGCCATCCAGCTGACTGCCGAGATGCGTTATGAGACGTGGTATTTCCAATCGTTCCGAGGAGTCAAGCATCGCCTGGAAGACGAAGAATATCAACCCCTGCAAGGCACTAGCATCGCCTCTGGCCCACCAGGCGTGACTACACGTCGCTGTCGGTTGGACAATTGATTCAACTGTTGTGACCATTTGAGTTGTATCGGTATCCCCTCGCGCCTGAAGGCCGAAGACTTACACTGCATAGTACGATGTACCATCTTTTCATCCCAAGTCATATTAATATATTAAATGACTTCAACCTTACGGTGAATAATAGATAGCCACATTCAGGTAACTACCGACCGTTCATGAGTCTCACGCATGACGCATCATGCGGCCACACTTGCTGGGCTAGGCCTCCGGGGGTACCAATACCTTCTATAAGAAGTTCTATTCTCTCTGTCAGATTCGACTCAAACTCATTTGTTCCTTGGGCCATGGCCAGAGGTCAGGGTCGACGACAACAAACCACTCCGTCTACTCATGCTGGTCATACCCACCGCTTGCCCGAACGCTTTCGTGATCAAAACTCAGGAGAGTTTGCCAACATCCAGCGACAACTCGATGAGCTCGAAGGTGATGACACCACTGACGAAATAGATGACGATGATGTGCAGCCTAGTCCAATTCTTGGTCCTAGCAATTTGAGTACCAGTAACACGGCCACCTTCGATCCTCTAGCCACTGGAGGGTCAAACCAGGGCCAGTCGTGTACAGGCCAGAATGTAGCGCATGACATCCGTCATTTTTTTCAGAAGGATGAACATCATACTTACTGCAACGTCTGTGAGTAAGTTCTTTGGCACATTTCAAAGTCATAATGCTGATAAGAAAACGATATAGCAAAGCCTATTCATTGAAATCCTCAACAACTACGCTTCGCAGCCACTTGGATTCCATCCATCTGCTTCTTTACCTCGAAAAAATGGAAGAGAAGAATTGGCCCTTACGTGCTTCATTGATCAAGGCTGCTTTCAACAGAGGCTACACGTACAATACCCTTCGACAGGTGCTCAGCCAGCCTGGTGTGACGATTGATAGCCTGCCGCCTCCGCCCCCCTGAAGAAAACGATAGAGTTCCCATTGGAACGCGACCCAAGACTGACACCGGCACGGACCTTCCCGATTTTTCTATGGAAGCCCTTCAAGAGCTTTTGGTCGAGTTTATCACTGCCGACGACCAGGTAAGTCATTTATTACTTTGTTGATGTGACTCGTTTGATGTCAGTGCTTATTAGGCCATCTATGTGATGGAACATCCCGAATTTTGCCGATTGCTCTTATTTCTTTGTCGCGATCTGCTGGATACTGATATCCCGCATCGTACCAAGACTCGCAAGCTTGTCCTCCTTCACTCTCGAAGGAAATTCTTGGAGCTCAGGGCAGAGCTGAAGGTATATAGCTAGCTCATTGTCTCTTGCTGTGATGCCGTTGACATTTGCTGTATAGAGATCTGTCGGAGCGATTTCATTCATGGCCGACATATGGTCCAACAACCAGCTGGACTCCTACCTCGCGATCACAGCACACTGGATCAGTCAAGATTTGCGGGGAGAATGTTCTAATCAACTCAACATGAAGACCGCATTGATCGCCTTCCACAACCTTCCCTCTGCCCACACAGGCGAAGAAATTGCTAAAGCTATGCTCTACCTAATCGACCGTGCTGAGATACCGATGGAAAAGGTTTGTACTTTATTCATTCATGATTATTACTTGGACCTTATCAATGCTGACAATGTATCATAGCTCGGTCATTTTACATTGGACAATGCCACAAATAACGACACTGTGTTATCGGCACTTGCACAGATACTACAGAATGAGCACGATGTCAAATTCGATCCCAAAGCACGTCGCATACATTGCTTCCCTCACATCATGAATATTTGCGTGCAACACGTCATTAGTAAATACTCCCATGTGGATCTTTCCGGTATTCCCAGGAGCTGGGGCAACGCACCAAGGATTTTGAAGAAAGCGGACTACGTCAACGCACTGGAAGAGGACCCTCTACACCGCGGAAGAGAAACCGTGCAATATATTCGTAACTCAGGTCAGTGTCGACGGAATTTCCAGCAAACAGTCAAAACCGGGAATGCAACGCAACTCTTCTCAAAAGACGGCATCCCCATTAAACTTCCAGTTGTCCAACTCCTTCACGACGTCATGACACGCTGGGATTCCACATATTACATGATAAATCGCCTGCGTGCACTACGCCAGGTTTGTAGTTAAGAGTTGAGATGTTCTCATTCAGCGTCTGATTTTTTATAGGCGGTCGACCTTTGGGTCAGTTCACCACAAAACACGATTCCAGCCCAGAAGAAGCTGAACCCGATGCATTGGGAGATGTTACAAGATCTTGAATTTGTTCTGTATGTGAGTACAAGTATATTCCACTCACTGATGTAGCAGAACCAATACTGAGAAATCGTTCGAAGGCCCCTATGGTAGCCCACCATACTATGACTTCAGAGCGCACCCCTTTGCTCAGTGGAGCCTTGCCTGCGTACGAGACATTCATGGAACAGTGGAAGTGCATGTCGTCGTCCGCCACCAATCTGCAATTTGGTTCGATTTTTCTTGAAGGGATATCATACGCAGAACGATATCATCAATTGATGCATGGAAACAACACGTACGTTGTGGCAATGTGTAAGTAGACTTTCTAGTTCATGAACACCAGCGCTAACGACGTGTCGACTTTCAAGTTGTTCACCCCACTATACGGTTTTCATGGGTAGAGCACAAGTGGGGCGACGACATTTCCTCCGCTAAAGCAAGCATCTTGGATGTGGTGAGTCTCCATTGATTGGGTTCATATCATTCTGACTATCGTTCCCAAGATGAGACAATATCGTACAAAGTATCCCATTGCAAACTCTCGGCAAGCTCCTACCACCACACGACCCGCATTCATGAATCTTGCATCTTTATATGGCTTGGAGACAATGGAGATCGCAATGCCCACCACCCTCGAACACGGACCCCTGTCAGTTGAAGAAGAATTTGGTTCATACATAGCAGCTACTAGCCAGCTGGATGTTGACGCACTCGCGTTCTGGGAGGTGAGTAACCAAATAGTGTACCATGTGTACCACGACTCATTGCTGATAATGCCTATAGCTTGAGCGAGCTAGATTCCCCACAATTTACCGTCTCGCCATGGACTATCTTCCGATTCAACCCTCTGCTGTCCCGTGTGAATGTATTTTTTCATCTAGTGCCGAAACCGATACTAAAAGATGAAATTGCATTAACCCTAGCCTTATGGAGGCTCTACAGCTGCTGAAGTTTTCGATAAAACAGGGTCCCTCCAACTTCGGTCGATGCTGGGAGACTACGGAGGCACAGATGCTCACTCGCCTGGATGAGCACGATCTACTTGGTGGTATCATGCAGAACGGTAATGTCGATGAGGCAATGACTGGAGTGCTGGACGCAATAGCCCTCGGAGAAGGCGATACTAATTCACACGGGTCAGTTGAGGTCTTTTCATAATACATGTTATCATAGTGTTGTTGTTCGTCCTTACGCCGGCAAGTCCTGTCATTTTTATGTAATGCATACTGTCATTGTACCCGTACCCGTACCTGCGCTACCCGTGGGTCTGGCGGTGCGCGACTGCCTAGCCGCGAGAACTTGAACAGTGACGCTGTGCCCTCGCGCTCCGAGTCACCCCAAGTTGCCCTCTCAAGATTTCACCCGTCTCGGTGCTGAATCAACGACAATGCAACGATGTGACTGCCCCCATTGTGTCTACCCGAGCCCGAACACTTGTCCAACGCCCTCACCCTCCCTTTTCGGGCATCACCTCTCATTTGTCGCCCTACGGTGCCCACTCGAGCACGAATCCCCACCCAACACCCTCGCCTTCCCTTTTCGGCGCCACTGCTCGCCAATCACTCCTACCATGTCTACTCGAGCCTGAATGCTCGCCCAACGCCTTCTCCATCCCTTTTCGAGCGCCACCGCTCGCCTGTCCCTCCCGCCGTGTCTACTCTGGCCTGAATGCTCGTCATATGCCCTCACCTCCCGTTTTCAGGCGTCAACACTCGCCTGTCCCACCATCTTTACTCGAGCCCAAACGCTCGTCAAGCGTCCTCGCCTCCCGTTCTCGGGGGTCAACACTCGCCCATCACTCCTACCGTGTCAAATCGAGCCCAAACACTCACCCAATGCCTTCGCCGTCCCTTTGTGGGCGCCATCGCCCTCCCCTCATTCCCACCGTCACTTCGAGCCTGAACGCTCACCAAATGGTGTCGTCATCCTATTTCAGGCACCACTGCTCGCCCGTCGCTCCCGCCATGTCAATTTGAGCCAGAACGCTCGCCTAATGCCTTTGCCATCCTATTTCGGGCACCACCCCTCTCCCATCACTCCCACCGTCTCAAATCGAGCCTCAACGCTCGCTCAATGCCTTCGCCATCCCATTTCTGGAGCCACCACTCCCCGTCATTCCCCCCATGTCAAATCAAGCCCAAACACTCACCGAACACCTTCGCTGTCCCATTTCAGGCGCCATCGCTCCCCCATCACCCCCACTGTGTCAAATCGAGCCCGAATGCTCATTCAACGCCTTCGCCATCCCATTTCGGGCGCCAACGCTCGCCCGTCACCCTTGTCGCTCCCACAACAACACAACGCATGACCCGCACCCATACCCACGACTCCTGGTACCCATGCAGTTGCCTATGAAGGCAAAGAGGTCAATGACATGATTTACGCGCAGGAGGGATAAGGTAGTACAGTGTACCAATATACGCACTGCCCAGCGCAGCTCGACCTGATGCCTGCTCATGCGTAATATAATCCTACATAAACTTGTAACCACATATCCGGCTAACCGACCTGAAGTTGGAAGTCACGGCTAACGGCGCTGAAGTTAGCTGGATTACGCAACACCGGCCGTGCTGCCGCGGTTCGGCTAAACCGGGCATTTGGTCTCGCCTCAAGTCGACTAAAATGGAAGTTGTGGCAACACTAGCCCTGCCTCCCATTTTCAGGCATCACCGCTCGCCTGTCACTCCTGTCGTGTCTACTCGAACCTAAACGCTCGCCCAACTCCCTCGCCCCCAGTTTTCGGGCATTGCCGCTCGCCTGCCACTCCTGTCGTGTCCACTCGAGCCCGAACACTCGTTGAACACCCTCACCCCCCGTTTTTGAGCACCACCGCTCTCCCACCGCTCCCACTGTGTCTACTCAAGCCTGAACGCTCACCCAACACCCTCGCCCCCAGTTTTCGGGTGTCGTCGCTCGCCCGCTGTAAGGACTAAGGGGCTAAAAGCCCCATATTGAGTATGACAGCTCGAAGAGCGCATGTGATAAGAAGGAATCACATGCGCTGTAGTATTAAATAGTCGGGGATCGCCTTAACGATCCCCATCTAATCTTAACTCAGTACTCTACATATCACAGCAAATCCTAACGCGGTTCATCTCGCCAGCGTGATCTTGAGTCACGAGTAAAGGTAGACGATTAACACCCTTATACTTTTTTGAGATTCGCGAAAAAGATTCGCAATGAGTCGTACGGTTACCTGTAGTGTGGCTAAAGCCACCGCAGCAAAACTGCAAGACGAAGGAAAAAATCCCTCTCCGCCTGGTAACGCCGGTGAAGGGTCGAAAGACCCTTCGGTCATTACGAGGACCTTTAAAAAGGGCAAAAGGAAGGAGGCACGACCTCCGGACGACGCCGGCAATACCGGCCAAAGTTCTGGGAACTTCCCAGCATCTATGCCTGGGGAATTCCACACCCTCCCAACGACGAGTGACGCAAATAAGTCGATCACACGATCGACAGCTCCCTCCAGCCCTCTGACTTCGCAGCGTAGCGACGTCGATTTTTCACGATTCATGGTAGAATCCGAACTGGCTGAGGGAGCAGCGAGCCCCCTCCAGCAGTTGTATACTGAGGGGGTTATACCCTCCTTAAGAGATATGAGTGAGGGAGGAGCCCCCATGAACCCTCAGGTTGCCTTGGCAACGGTGAACGACTACCTCGAGGGAGTCCGCAATGCATGGGCAGAATACAGTCAGAGCCCTGGGGGAATGAACCCCAATGGGCCACGCTTCGGCCATGCAGAGGGACTGCTCCTTGATAGAGCACGAGTCGCCATATCTAGGGAGGCTAATAGAGCCTCGAATGAAGAGGCGGAGGACCTAGGGGTCCCATCATCCCCAACGATAACGCCAATTAAGCGTGAAGATACGGGAGGCTCGATCGATCCCTCAACGGGCCATAGAGCGCCCCGAACGACCCAAACGTCGAGGAGGATTTTGTGTTGATATGCCGAATCGACCGGCATACCTCTCCGGTCGAAACTCGGATATTATCCGACATCTGTATGGGACGCAAAGGAACCCAGCAGTGTTACATCAGATGGCCCGCGAGAGGGCATTCCTTGACGGCGGCCATCGTCCGGCAGGAATTAAAGTCGAATTAATCGACGATCCCTCAGAGGGAAGCCATGGAGGGAGTGATAGCTCCCATCGACGTCGGAGGGAATACGAACCCCAAAATGATAGGGATAGAGGAGGACGAGAGCCTCCTCGACAAAATCCCCGACGACGGGACGAAGGTCCAGCAGGCGGAGGACCGCCGGGGGGCAATGATCCTCCAAGTGATGACTCTGAGAACTCTGAGGATCCTAGCTCGGATAGTGATGACCCCCGAGAGGGATGTGCCCTCAGGAGAGGTCATGGGAGGAATGAAAACCAACTCCGTAGACGACGAAGGGCAGAGAATCAGCCCAGGTACCTTAGGGGATATACCCCCGGAAATGATCGCTACATGGATCATATGCAAGAGCGTTACGCCCGAGACATTTGGGAATATGTCGGATTACCGACTGGTGTCGTTGGACCCGAAATCAAGGCAATGAATTTGCCAAAGCCCAAGAAATATGATGGGGCAGACGATCTCGAAGAATTCGACGAATGGGTCGGGCAGCTTTTGAGGTACTACCGGGCCCTGAAAATAACGGGCCCGGATCGTGACGCTGATCGCGTCCAGTATACTGGGCTGTACCTGGAGGGAATTGCCTCCGAGTGGTATTATACAGAGATAGACTCTCCTGATCGTCAGCATCGTCACTGGACATTTGAATATCTCATCTGTGAGATGTTCAAACGGTTCGTACACGAGGCGTCGGCACAAAGTGCCACGGATAAATACGACCGCACGAGGTATGATCCCCAGAAGGGATCAATCGCCTTTTATAACGATTTGAAGTGTCGTGCAAAACAAATGGTACATCCCCCGGATGATTATTCATTTCGGAGGAAGTACCTCCGTGGGTTACCCCACGCGATCGTTAAGGCGATTTACGAATCGCGCGGCATATCTGCTGAGCATTCAACCATCGACGAGATCCTCGAGGAAGTACGGCGCATGGAGACGGCCCAAAAGGCTATCAACATGCACATGCGAGTCACTCAATATCATGGAGGTAAAACCCCCCAAACGTCACAACAGCGACGGAGCTCGCGACCGAACAACCAGTCGAATCAAAAAGGTGAAAATACACCTACGAGAAATCATGGGGATAAACCCCAGTTCTTCAAGAGAGGTAACACGATTTACCGCAACAGGGCGAACGTGGCGCCAGGCACACCGAGAGGTGAAGTTAAAGACGGTACAGACCATCAACATCAGCGGGGAG
>JBBPMC010001188.1:0-12562 GCA_038090115.1 Strobilomyces echinocephalus
TGAAAACCAGACTTTCATGATATTACTGGTATCATATTTTGGGGTCTGAATACTGCTGCCATGGGCATCAGTGTCCAAGAAATACTCCAGCACAAACTTGACTCAATGTTCATCAAGTGCAAGCACATATCTAAAGTGACACACATTTGTTACCAACATGATGCAAACATTATTCTTGATGAGACCCAATGAAGATATGGCATACCTAGTCAGACTTAGCTTGTGTATAAAAAGCAAGTCATTCAATGCACCAGACACCCACTAAATGGGCCATTGCACCTGGCCAACAAGACACCCTCTAGAATTCTATTGCTGACTGTTTGAACTTTGGATTATTGAAGCCAGCAGACCAGTAACAGTGGTAGGCACTATCATGACACTCATAGAGCAGGGGACTCAACTGCATGGCCTAAGGCTATGCAGAGGGCATCAAGGGGAAGTACATATGTTGAACTTGAGTGGTCACTCAATGATGAGGAGGGCCAGAGAGATACACACTTGAGGAGGGCGTCATTGAGCTGTCTTGCAGATGTGCAATGTGCTATTTGATTTGCTTATGGAGGTGCTTTGAATGTTGATTTGGCTTCAACAGCCATTCTGCTCGCATCATTGGGGTGCTCACAGTACAGACAGGTTGCAATAGACAGCTTGGTCATGGTTCGGGTTCAGAAGGAAGTGCTGTTGAGTGATGTGCTGCCAGATGCTGTGCAGATGAATAGCCCAGGAGGATGTGGAATTGAAAGTGGTGTGTAGGCTTGCTTGGGCAGTGGAATGCAGGAGAAAATGTCGGTGTCTGGACTTGCCAGTCAAAAACTCAGTTGTTTGCTCTACTCTCCTAACCCTGTCACTCTTCTCACCATCCTTGAGCCCCTCATCAGCGCCCATCTCCCCATTCCTGTCTCTGTCTGCCAATACCACACCCACAGTGCCAAAGCCTGTGCTATGCTTGTCCTTTTTGTCATCCTCAAGTGTGAAATCCTCCATGGTGGCACCTCATCCAATGTAGATCACTCTCTCGCAGCATCCACTGTGGAAGATGCCATGCTCAGTGGAGCATGCTATGTCAGTGTCGATGGCTGGGTTGATGAGATTGGTCTTGGCGAGGTCGATCCTGAGTGACTCACAGATGGCAGCTGCAAAGAGACCATTTTTGTCGTGGAACTTTTCTGCTGGTTCACCTGTCTACAGAGTAGTCTGCCATGCACCAAGTCCTCCAGTCTGTCCTCACACCATTGCTTCTGTACTCAGACCACTGTTCATATAGCACAAATGATATAGGTGACTCCAGTGGCTTTTCCAATTCCCTCTTCCTCCAGCTACCTTTCTCTCAAAACTTGTGATTCTCATGACAGCTATAATGTAGATGCTGTCACCAATGCTGATTTTCCAGTGCTGTCACATATCATGGCCACCCCTTGTCATCCCCTTGTCCACTCTCCAGAATCATCTCTGTCTGTGTCTGCCACAACGGGCACAGACATCTCAACCCATGCACAGAGTGTCTCTCGCATACGAGCATATTCAACATGCATGACAATCTAGACAAATCTAATGGAGGGTCGCATGACACAGTGCACCTGTACAACCCCGTTAAATGACACAAGATGCAGACACAGACAATGACCAGCCACACACGCTCTGTCTGCAGTATATACACAAACTCGAGAATCTGCCATACATCCGCACGCCAGTGGGCAGTGTCAAGAAGCACTGTGATTTCATCATCTAAGATCTTGTTGTCATAAAGACCTGTCTTGACCAGAGTGGTGGCTGCCAAGGGGCCATTCAAGGCAGAAACGACAAGATCTTGAGTGCCAATGACACTTGAATAATGCAACACCAGGCACCATATAATCCTCCATGAGTGATTAATTGGCAGGTGTTGGGTCAAGACAAGAGGCTTCCTAGGCTGTCTTTGTAGACAGACTGGATGTTCAAGGCTCAATGGTCCAGGAGTGGTATTATGTGTCGGAGCAGAGATCAACAGTGGTGTCTTACTCAATATATGAAAAGAGAACCTGCCAGACACAAGGTGAGGGATGAGGTTGGACAAAGGACTGTTGGGGTGCTGAAGAACCCAAAGTTGTACACAATACTCTGTTTGAACAGAAATCTGAAGGGTGTTAGGAATTGGAATGTGAAATGAGCTCATCATGGTGAGAGAATTGGGAAGTGAAAGAAAAACTAGATTTTGAGCAAAATAATCGACTAACCATATAAAAGCCTGTGGAGGCGACAGCACTGGAGGAGGGATGCTCTCGCTGGACATAGTAACATTTAGGAGGTTGATCTCCATGACCTTGATTGAGGCTGCCATGTTGTCCTAATAACCTGTTAGGTATGAAAGGCAATGGACGAAGGGGTGTACCATTGCATGATTTTGAGAATCAGGTAAAGAACCGCCCATTGTGGCAGATGATTCGACAGCTGTTGCCTTGAAAAAATTAGCAAGGAATAAACCAGGGTTAATGAAGACTTATCTGATCACAAGAAGCCTTGGAATTCAAGGCAGCAACTGAAGGGTCAACCAGCATGGTATCATCTGCTATAGGAGCCTGTGGAGGCAATGGTGCTAAGGGATCTCCAGCCCCACTGGAAGTGGCGATGTTCAGGGGCTCAGCTGGTGTGACTTCATTAGATACTGCTGCATTGTCCTCTATGGAAGCCCATGGAGGTGAAGGCACCAAGGGACCCGTGCTGTTACCCGAAATGGTGACCTTCAAAGGGCCGACTGGTACAACTGCATCAGAGACCACCACATTATCTGCCATGGTAGCCTATGGAGGCAATGGTGCCCAGAGATCAACGCTGCTGGAGACATCAAGGGAATCAATTTGGATAACATTGTCAGAAGTGACCACATTGTCTGCCATGGGAGCCTGCGGAGGCAATGGAACTGAGAAATCGACACTCTGGCTGGAAGTGAAAACATTTGGGCAGTCGATCTCCATTGCCTTGTGGAATGCTGTCATATTATTTTGGTAACTCATCAGACACAAAAGATGGAGAATGAGGGGGCATACTGTTAGGTGGTCTTGAGCTTGAGAACTGGGCAAAGGATAATCTGTTGTCTTCTTTCCTCAGATAGAGCGAGAAACAGAAACGCCTCTAAACACACTATCTGACCACAGTTCGTGGACCAGAATGTTGGACCTATAGGTTGTACAAATCCAACGATAATACCCTAGCAATTGGTCGGTCGAATAATGTGGGTGTTCACCTTAGATTCCCTTAACAGGTTCACCAAGGGGTAGATGTACTACAAGCAAGGCTTAGTCAAGTCTAAAGGTGACTGGACTGTAGTCAAAAGGTAATAGGAAGAGTCAAGCTTGTAAAAGAAGCTAGACTATAGCAGCAAAGATGCTTAGTGAGCAAAGTGTCCTCACATTTAGTTCAAGAATGGGATCAAATCCACTTAGATTGGTACCTACAGTTAAGGAGACTCAATCTGGAGTAGCGGAGACAACTGTCAGAAATCTATTGTAGACTTCTGAAGTACAATAGTCTTAGGGAGCTTCTTGCTCTACCTCCTACAGCTAGGAGGGACTATCTAGACACTTGCAGGCTTCGAGCCCTTGCTTATGCCTAATCTCTACTTAGGGACTGGACTTAAGGTGTCCTCTTATTCCCCTTCTTGCTTCTTGGTTCCCTTCTTTGGGATCCAGAATGAGCTCCTTTTATAATTACAGGAGGTGGCTATACATCTAGTACACTATTTTTAGCTCAAATGAACGGTTCTGACTCATCATCAGTCAGCAAGGTTATGTCAAGCTATGCTGAGCTGTGTGGATCAGTCAGCCAAGGCTATACAGAGCTGTGCAGGCTATGCCTGGCACTAGCAACCATCATTCTGTTGTCATAGCCTTTCCATGGCTATGCACACAGCCTAGAACTGTCAAGGAAGACTTGTTGCTGTGTAGAAACTAATTGGAACTGAAAAGAGGGAGACTAGATGATAGAACAGCCTAGAACTGAAAGGAAGTGAAAAGAAAAGTGTCCATGACTTTGCACAGATCTATTTTGTGCAGGTCACTGTCATAGTGGACAACTTGACAGTTGAGACCTAGAGAAAGTCAGCAAGCTTAAAGCAAGACAAGACCCAGGTAAACAGCACCTCAAGGGGAACACTGCCTATAACA
Source organism: Strobilomyces echinocephalus (assembly GCA_038090115.1). NCBI lineage: Eukaryota > Fungi > Basidiomycota > Agaricomycetes > Boletales > Boletaceae > Strobilomyces > Strobilomyces echinocephalus. Next base: position 4,140 of record JBBPMC010001188.1, read on the forward strand.
TGAATAGGAGGTGACGCCAGACAATGCTCAGGGAAATGCAAACGGTATGGTTTCATGTCCTGATTAACCAATCAGCATGATATACAAGGTAAGGAACATAACATGAAACATACCCTATAATCAAAAAAACAACCATAAGCAATGAAAAAATCCTCATTCTGTTGCATACAAAAGGATGGGGGTCTTTGATAACAGTGTGGGAAAAATGAGGGTAGCAGTGATGAGGAGAGGTGGAGTGACAAGGGAGATAGCAGGTGTGAGGAGATGGGGAATGATGTCAAACAAGGGGGACAGGGGACAGTATTCTTGATGTCCACTGCAACTTGTCGCAGCTATACTTCAAGTGAGTCATTGTCATTGGAAGATGACCTTGGTGGGATGTCTGGCCTATGGACAATGCTCAAGCACGACAAGTGAGTCATCTGGGATGGAGTTCCTGTCCTTGAAGGTCTTTTCTTCACCTTCCGAGAGTTCATTGTCATTGATCTCATGAATAACCATGATCCTTGTGGGTAGATCATAAGTCCTAATGTGTCTGAACCACTGATTGAATGGCTTGGGAAAGACTTGTTTGAAGTAGTTATTGTACTTGAGGAACCAGTACTTCTTGGACTTTTGCACTGGGGCCTTTGCTGGAGGAGTGAGCTGGCACGCTAGTTGATGCTGATCATGAGAATTTGCATTGTGGAGGTTGTGCGGGGGCAGGGCCTCGTGGTGTGAACTTGTGGTTTGGACATTGAGATTTCTGGTGCCAACAAGCTTGGGTGGCGGGAAGTGACTGACTTCATTGTGATGATACAAGTAATAAATGGGGACACAGTGCTTCAGATAAGTGGATATGACAGGTGAAGTGGCAGAATTGAGATTGACAATGACACCGCGGAGCATGTCATTAAACCAAGGTATGATCTCATCAAGAGGTGAGGGATCAACAGATTTCCTATGGTGAAATGAACAGAAGACTGCAAGGCTGATGATTTCCAGGCATACTTGTCCAGTCTAATGCACTGCTTCCTCAATGCTTCCTCTGGATGGGTGAGTTTGAAAAATATCAGAAGCCGGGAAAAGAGGGGGTTCACAGTCAGAAATCCAAGGAAACATCTGCAGGATTACTTCACAGATGGTTTTAATCAACTTCACAGATCAAATGAGCTTCTCAGATACTTCTGGTTTGAGTTGCAAGGGAGCTATTTCTGTAACTATATGATGCAGCTTAAAGTCGTAGAGATATAGGGTGATCCATTTATGACCAGAAGGGGACTCCTTGTGGATTATTGGAGTGTATGGTCGCCATGGGTGGCGAGGGTCCATAGTTGGGTGAGTCTGGCCAGTACTTTCCACAGAGGCTTTGAATGGGACACAACCCATCAAGGGACATGACGAGCTCATCTATACCATACCTGGCGAAAAACATAGGAGACAGGCTATTTTTGGTGTGAAGTTGTTGAAGTTTGGATAGGGTGATCATATCAAATACTTGTTGGTGGGTGAAAGGATGAGACACATCACAACAAAGTTGGTGTCTACATGTACATACATTTCAAACTCAGACAATATATATATTTGAGATCGTATGGATATGGCAACAATGAGATCTCATGAGGGAACAGGAGTTCATTGCCAGCCACCAGACAGGGAATATACATAGGGTGTGTTATTCGCAAAGATAGCAGTACCATCAGCTAAATTGGACCACTTGTCAAAATGGACGTCATCGAACACAGCTATAAGAGGGAATATATTGGAATAGACATTTTGATGGTGAAAAGGGGACGTACACATAGTGATGTGAATAACCACAAAGCCCAATGAACAGATCAATATGAGGGGATTAAAAAAAGAATGAACAACAAATTAAAATTATCTTTGTGGTCAAAGATTTACCACATTAATACACTATATCCCACACAATAAATGCGTTCAAAAGAGCCAATGTAGAGATAGTAATGTAGATAGAATAAATTAAAACAAAAGCATAAATCGTTCATGTTGTCAAAGCAAAAAAGGGAAATGGAAGTTGGAACCTGTCCTAACATGTAAGAGGACTGACAGTCAGGCTCACATGTAGGAACAGGCAGACAATGAAATCTAGAACAGAGGGGGGAAAGAAACCAGTATAGAGACATTGAGAGATGAAGCCATCAGGGCGCACCAGACGTGTCTCTGTGCACTATTCTAACAAGTAGTCTTGCACTTGATCAAGAATGCGACCATGCTAGAAAAAGTGGACCAAAAAGATAGCATATCAAGACCAGACCAGTGAAAATGCACCTAGCATGCCTCTATACACATCCATATCATGAGCTTTGAAAAGCCGACGAGCAAGGGATGCCCAACATCAAGGATAATAGATGCCACATACTTTGAAACTCTACACTGCAACACATAGTAGTGATCATCATTTGACAAGGTTTAAATATTTTATTTGAGCCCTCCTACTAAGTCATGTTGGGTTTCTTATTAGTTAGTGTGTTCAGCTTGGTTCAAATCCTTCAGGATACTCCAGGATCCTTTTGTATATACACACAGGGCTGTAATAAAGACTGTTAGTTTTTCATTACAATGTTGCACCAATTACTGTCCAGGATAGTCCAGGATAGTGGACCCAACTTTCAAGGCTGTTGAGCTGTTCATCAAGTGCTTGAAGATAGGCATCAAGGTATCCACAACACTTTGTGTATCATCACCATGGTGCTGCCAGAGCTGTGGCTGGATGTTTTCTTCTCAAAGAAAGGTAGATCTCATCATTTTTTCCTTATCCTTTTCTTAACAAATCTTCCCTACAGCTTGCATTGAGCATCTACCGACTAGCATAGTGAGCAACTCTGATGTGCATACCTATGCCATCTATTAACAACTCCATACTAACAAGCGGTGCAGTAGGTACCATAACCCCACCTTTCGGTCTCATGCAGTTTGCAGGTCCATGACTCAGGGCAGCATAAGCGACACATTGGTCTTGGCGAGATTCATTACATGGGTCACCACCAAGCAGGAGGGATAATACCTGGGATGATGGCGATCTGATGGGCAATGACTGTTCACCTCTCAAGAGTACTGTTTCAGGTGCATTATAATCCCTGTCTATCATTTGACAAGTTTGGTGAAAGGTGTGGAGGTTGTAGTATAAAGACTGGTTATTTTAGTGCTATGCAGAGATGAATAAAGTACCATGGGTGTGGACGAGCTTGCACCCACAGAGGTGGCTGACCCATACCTATTCATACCCAATCCAACCCCACTCCCACGTCAACTAGAAGGAGAGTGCCATCAAGAATCGAGAAGGAGAGGCAGAGGGTCTATTCTCTCGCTGTTTTTGTGGTAATATGAAGGTGCAATGATAAACAGGTGCAATAGAAAGAGAACATCACATCTCAAACTCTAGGGTACTTTGAGTCACTACAGCGAAGCTGTCATATCATAGTAATGTTTCTGCCAGCCTACTCATGCTACTGTTGACCTCAAGACTGCATCTTGGGGGATAGCACTTTAGCTTTCATCTGGTTTGTGTCTATCAAAAGCTATCTATACGGTAGTAATTAGTGTGATCATCCATTCTATCTATGACAGTAGTTGTAATTAGCCCTTGGAGTCTTCAACCAACATGCAGCAGAGCACCTATCACACTGGTATTGGCACTCCAATGTGTATGAGAATTGAAATGTTTTCACAAACCGCCATGTTGAATTAAGTGTTGTGTGCCTGGTGATTGCGCACCATGGCATTGCTGTGTGTCAGCATTTCCAGTTCAGCCACTTTGTGGCTGACCTTGTTGTTATGTATGGTTGTTATTGTCCAGTAGTATAGAACTTGAGAGTCCAATGTAAGAGCTCTTCAGTCTCTTACATCGGACTCCAGGTATGTCCCTACCGCTTTGTACCACCTAATAAAGTCTCTTACATCGGACTCCAGCTCCCTTGATTGAGCTGCTTAACATTAAGGTCAGCAGATTAGAGTAGATATGTCTTCAATTCTTGATGTGCAAGATGAAGTGATGCTTGAAGCTTGAAAGTCAACATGACAGTGATATCCGAGTTCAGCCTGAGTGAGTTCCTCACCATGGGTAGGTTGGATGGCATGAATTCACAAAATATATAGCTCTTTCAGACTTTGTGAGGGACAAGAGAATTAACCTCCCCTAGCTCAACAGCTCCATTCACGGGTAGAATCTCTCATGGCTATGTTTGATCAAGGAAACTGTTACGCTTGGAAGATTCCCAGTGTAGTAACCTAGCATAGCGCTTCGTCAAGAGTGAAGTGAGGTCTTAGAGAGAGAGATGATATCCTCAAGTAGCAATGGCTAGATGAGAGGCTCACACGAGAAACGTCAAGTGTGGAGGATGCTAGATTGCTAAGCCAAGAATGATATCGTAGAACTAGCTAAGGAGCTACTGGTATGGACATCCTACTTATATAGAGAATGGGCTATAAGGGGTGGGAACCATCAGAGTTGAGGGTTCTACTAAGTATATCCTAGGGCGTCCATTGTCTAGGTGAAAAGGATCAAATGGAAGGATCAAGAAGACTGCGTAGCGGCAGTGGATCAGGAGTGCTATGGAGTGGAGCAGCAATGGAATGGATCACACAGGCTGTGAACAGGAATGGAGTCCATCAGGAATGATGGTTACTATGCAGAATGGGATCTATTAGGAATGATGGGTGTTGCGTGGACTGGGAGTTATCCGGCACAGGGAAGAGGTCTATTGAGAGAGGCGAAGGAAAAGACTGAGGGGTTCCTCCAGTTGTGGTGTTGGTTATAGGTAAGTTTGTAACAGAAACAAGGCCACAGCCAGGAACATTGACAAAGTGATTGTACTCTATCGCAAGGCACTGGAGACCTACTAACCTGGCCACCATTGTATGCAACCTTTGGCTTTGACCTGGCTTGCAAACCACCTCTCCACTTAGACAATCTCGAGGAATCCTAGCAAGGTACCTAGTTGGATAGGAATGTCTAGGTCTGTGCCAGACCTTGCTTGGACTAGACATGCTTCAAATATACTGACTGAACTTGCAGTGTCCTATAGTGCACTCAGGGACGAAGTCACTGGGCATTGATCATGAGATGTTAGTTGCATCCTCAGCAATGCCCAACTGCACACGATATCATAGTGGTAGTGCATACATTCCTGTCACCAGATAATCAACCACATGGTATTGGTGGGCATGTAAGTAACCATATCATGTCTTCCCCCTCAGAGAATGGTGTTCTCTTGAGTAGCAGAAAGAGATCACATGATGATAGTGGTAGAGAATCAAGAGGTGTGGGAATGTTTTTAAACTCAGATATAATATTTATATGTATATCTTTGTTTGAAGAACCAAACAAAGGCAAATAATTTATTGAATTATGATGATCCTATATCTTTTAATAAAGGTATGAAAACTGTTCCAATGATAACATTGCAGCCAAGAGTTTGTACTTTGTTGGTTTCACTAAAATTAAGTGAAATTCCCACAGGTGTTTGTGGGGCGCTTTGCCCCCCACTTCAAGGTTAGATATTGGAATGCTTTTTGGAGTCACCGTATATAGGTTGCTCAAACTTATGTAACAACGTTAAGGACATTGTAGCAACACATCACCAACAAAATCATGCACCTCATCTCCTGAGCAACTCGCAATTGGCTGCTGTCAGACACCAACAGTCCGTTGCTCCAGCTTCAACTCCTCATCTAGTAAACCATGCACCTGTGGCTCCTGCACAGGAAGGGGCTGGCTAGCATGGAGCCATGCAACTACCACAAGCAAGCCAATCCAACCCCCCATTGGCTCTACAACAAAGGGAGCAGATCTGTCTCAACTGCAGTTCTACAAGCTGGCTGCTTGCGACATCATTGAATATGCAAAACAGTTTTCCCATTGTGATATGGCATCTATAAATGCTTTTCCACTTCGACCCCATTTTAATAGGATTGCAATGGAATATATTAAGGAAGCAATTATAGAAAGGCATACTCTAATCCTATTTGTTCCCAATGATAATTGAACTTCTTTATGATATTTATCACTAACAATCACTTCTGGCAGGTTGGTGGCCCAAATATGCAACTAACATCTGCAAATTGGTAAGCTGCCATGGACTTAGGAAACTGTTGATATAACTGCCCTTCCATAGCTCTGAGAGGACCTGGGAAATTGGTGTTCTGCCCTAAGAAAAATAGCTTACACATATGCTATGCAACGTTACCAACGGGATCTGGAGAACCAGTGCGAAGTCAACAAGCAGATTACACTTAGGCTACTGGATGATAATGAGTTATTTTTATGGAGTGGTATGAACAATGAAGTAAGTACAATCTACTCAATGACCGATCTACCAAATGCAGATTGACATGGATCACTGGCAGGGGAGGACAAACAACTTCACGCACTCCATGCTTGCTGGATTTTTTCTACAACGGTAACAAGACAGTTGGCAAGCTTTTTCCTGAAGTTTTTTGGGACAAGGTGCTGAGAGTTGCAGTTGTGATTGCTGCCACTGCAGTAATGTGTCGCTACTACTAGACTGGCATAGTGGATTAACAACTACTATCTTTTCAGCTTAAAGTTGTTCTTGATGAGGTCACCTCATTTCAAGGCAAGGTGAACTTCAAGGTTACAACTTACTCACCAGTGTACATGGAAATGTTAGGATTCATGAACAAATGTGATACATCTCCAGTACATGTAATGAAGACCAAAGCCCTGCAGCGCTAATAAGCAGAAACTGGAAGGTAATGTTTTTTTTTTCTATTCTTGTCTTTCATTGGCTGAATCCAACACATTGGTGGTGCTGCCCAGCATGTTCCCATAGTGAAGGGAGGATTGATGTTGTGCTCAATTAATCTGATGTAGTATATCATTGTTTAGCTATTCAAAATTCATTTGTATTCATTTGGAACTACATTGGTACTAGCTACAGAATCAAGGCTTGACAAAGTAGATACTGTTATGGCTGGTGACAAGCTGGTCTGGAACATTTGTCGGGCTTAAATTGACTGAGGAAGATGATGTCCCTGATGGTGAAAATTACATTGACAGAAACATCCGACAGGGTGATGATGATAGCTTGAAAGGAGTGGCAATCAAAGACCAACTTGTTGGCACCATCTTGGTGTTTGTTTGTTCAAGCCAAAGGATGTATTTCATGTGCCCATGGTCAGCACGCAGGTCTGTCCTATTGTTGTGCATGCTGGTATGGATATGATTGATCATACATGGAGAAATATAGGTCTGACATGACTTTAGAGTTCCTAGACTTGACCAAACATGCTTAAGCAGAGATTGCTTCAAATATTGTAGATTACTCATGAGTCTCATGTAACAATATATATGAATGTATAACCATATGTCATTTTGTGATGTGTGTTTGGGTTGTTCCATATACACACTTGAGGTAACCCATCTGAGGAACAGTATGTATCTGGTTGTTTTGAAGATTGCAAAACTTCATTGCGGGCAGCTTGCTTACCCAGTCATATACTTCCTCACTATCTTGGATGTTTGTAATCCTGGGATATTATTTTTAGCAGGGACTATTAGTGAATGTTTTTTTGGAGACTAGCCACACAACATCAGAAGAGAGTGGAAGAGCAGCTTGTAGTCTTAGATAGAAGATCAAGCTATATATATGTACAGAGATTGTTTGTATTTGTGATAAAGATAAGAGCTATAAAGGCCATTGGCCAAAGATAAGAGGAATAAATGATATAGGCTGATAAGGGTTTAGCCAATAGCATAAAAGGAGCTTATCTATAGTAAGAGTCTGTTGAGAGTGAATATGATAAGCGAAAAAGAGTACATGGGAAATGTAAAATCCAACACTCCACCTCGCAAATCAACTTCACCCGACTCCAGTTGCATGTTGGCAACTCTGTTATCATGCAGGTCATTCGGTCCACATCCCTCACAAGGGCAATTGATTCCCAAGCCCTGCCGGGTTACAACTCCGTGAGGGCTCTATGGGGAGAGGGGATGGACAGAATAAAAAGGCAAGGTCATCACCGACCACCAAAAAGCATTTCATGGCCATACATATGGAATCATTGAGGGACCACAATATCCCTCACCTGCGGAACATCTTGTTACACAGCTGAATCAGGGCAGCTGGAGTCCGATGTAAGAGACTTGAATTGAGTGCTACAGAGTAGTATGGACATACCTGGAGTCCGATGTAAGAGACTGAAAAGCTCTTACATGGGACTCTCAAGTTCTATACTACTGAACCACAACAACTATACATATCAATAAGGACAGCCACAATGTGGCTGAACTGGAAAGCTGACACATAGCAATGCCATGGTGCGCAATCATCAGGCACACAACAGAATCTGCATCTTCTGTTGTGTGCCTGGTGATTGCGCACCATGGCATTGCTGTATGTCAGCATTTCCAGTTCAGCCACTTTGTGGCTGTCCTTATGTATGGTTGTTATTGTCCAGTA
>JBBPMC010001189.1:0-12560 GCA_038090115.1 Strobilomyces echinocephalus
TCTCGCCATTGTGGTAGGATGCCCTCATCGCAATTGCCGTGGTTTATTTACTTTTTCCAAAAGCGATCCACGTCTGGGTCTGTAAAGTAAGGACGTCGCACGCATGCATCGCACAACACCCAACTAAACCACCATGTTCGAGTCTTGCAGAAGAACTAGCTCACGGACCGGTGAATCGGACTCATCAGGCCACAAACACGTGGAGTCCGAACAGGTCGCCCGGTAGAATTGTCATAGCAAGGGGTCGCGATCTGAGTCCGCCCCTTGTCACGACTCCAATTCTACCGAACAGAATGGTTCATAGCGGGGTTGACTGCACGCGCTAGGTGGCGTGTACGATAATCTCTATCACTTCGAACGACGCCCTGTGCAAGGCATCGTTGTTGCTGGATCCATGAGTGTCGGATTCGTGAATTCAGGGGCATTGTTTGTTTTGACCCTTGAACCTACTAGGCTGGAGAATTCACAGAACTTGCTCGCGGTGGTCACACTGTTCGAACTATCGTCCTTGATGATCAACGGTGAATTGGGCGTGGTCCAATCTCGTCGATGGTCGCGTCAAGCGCTAGCCCTCGTGATCGGTCATGATCGACTGACTCTAAACTGAAAAAGGGAAAAAAAGCGGCGAGATGATTGTCTGTTCGACATTGCACTGCACCTGATGGCTTCCTTGACCTCGCTCATGGTTGTCCGAAGAACACGAGCACGGCGCTGATATCCGCGTGGGTTTCCAAAACTAGAAATGGATCACACGCATAGTCTGTTTGAAGTTTGAACTACCTACGGTTTGCTACTCCCTCGACTCCTCCTGCACTCACTCATTAGTACCATTTAGTTTTTGCACCCTTTGTCTGGGCAATCTCGAGAATATTAAGTCTCTAACATCACTCTGGTGACCAGGATGAGTCTCGGCAACCCAGACTTCTCAATACCCAATGCTTCCGGGCTAACCGAGCGTGTTGCCACTGGTCCCGAGCATGACCGAGGGACGCCCGACTCTACTCAACCAAGAATCCCAAAGAGTACACCCATCGAGAAGACAGAGCCAATACAAACAACCTTCTCGACGTTAAAATGTCATCGGGACCCTACGGTGAACGCCATTGGCAGAGAGATGAAAGGTGCCCTGGTCGGTCCGATGCCTGTCGAGGAATTTCTCGCAAAATTTCTTCCCCTCCATGAGATCCCCGGGTATCACCGAGTGACGGGTTTTCAGCAAGATTTCTCGTTCTCGAGAAGTGCTGTTACCGGAAACGAGTTACCTAGGTACAGGGCATTCGTGAGTCATTCTTGTCTCATCGAGTGTCATATACTCATTGCACTTGACATCCAAGATTGATGAAATGCAGCCATTTACCCCGAGTCTATGCTTGGTCGACACCAGTGCTCGAGGCGCTAAGTCTGGGGGGTATCCTTTCGAGATCAAACCCGACATAAGCGTTTATCTAAAGTCGATTGACCCCTTACCTACTCACTGCGATATTTCGAAAGCCGAGATGTTCATTGAATTCAAGCGGTTCTGGTCAGACGATCCATTTGTTGTCCCCCGGAAATCTGTTTCTCCCGCTGACACTGAATTTATCGGCCCCTCCGATAGCCAATACAGCACACTCGGCCAGATATCTGCATACACCGCAACACAACTCGCTTCTCAATACAGCACACTCGGCCAGATATCTGCATACACCGCAACACAACTCGCTTCTCAATTCCGTACACATGCATTCTCTGTATTCATTGTGCGTAACTTTGCACGCATAATCCGATGGGACAGGGAAGGTGCCATTGTTACTGAACGCGTCAACTATATGAAGGATTCATCTCTCGCCGAGTTCTTCTCTCGATTCTCTCAGGCTCCACCCGAACTTCGTGGCCTTGACACCACTGTGACAACGGCTAATGGAGATGAGGCTGTGCTTGCAAGGTCGAAGTTAGGGTTGGACTCGCGCATCCCCATGTTCAAGACTTCTGTACCAACGAATGAAAACGAGCTGCAAGCGATGATTATTTTCCCCATGCCGACTCCTTGTCCTTCTTTGCCAGCGTGTCGTGCGACACGCGCCTGTCCTGCGTACGACGTTTCACGGGATCGTATAGTCTTCTTCAAAGACTCTTGGCGCATTCATTCTCCTGATATCACTCCAGAAGGTCAGATTTATGCTGCTCTTCATCAGAATGGTGTCCGCCACATCCCGACATGCCACGCAAGTGGTGACACACCGGGGATATCAATATTTAGATGTCGTCTGCAGGTCATTGAAAAGTGCAATCGAAAGTTGAAATTTTGTTTTCATATTTTAATTTGCCTAAAATCGCTAAATCTTCCCCCGAAATTAGAAATTTCTGTCAAAAAGTGCATTAAATTAGAAATTTCAGTGTCGATAAAAGTGCAATATGAAATTTCATCTTGTCGTTTGCCATTTTGAGTCCCCTGTAAACGATGTTAAAATATTGGTATCCCCGGTGTGTGATGTTATCTGTTGGGATGTACAAGTAACGCAGACGTATAAGCACTCCCAGTCTTCGTGGACTTGTGGAAAGGAGTTGGAGATCCGCCGTCATGTTCATTACCGCCTTATTCTGGACACCGTTGGCAAGGCGTTGACAGAATTCGATAGCCTGAAGGAGATGGTGCAAGCCATTCATGACGCGCTTCTTGGTGGGTGACATGATGTCCTGTTGGAATCGCTGTTGACATGCTTCTAATAACAAATATAGCACACCGAGATGCACTTCGTGCTGGGTATCTCCACCGGGACATGAGCCCAGGCAACATCATCATCTTTCAGGGTCGAGGTTATCTGATTGACTGGGATCTTGCGAAGGCGACGAATGTTGCAGAACCTCAACAAGCTGCGCGAACGGTATGTAATGTTGGAACCCATACCAACTCTTTCTCACGGTTTTGAACAGGGCACGTGGCAATTTCTGTCAGCAAAGCTGGTGATAGATACGAGGGCACATCACTCAATGCAGGATGACTTGGAGTCTTCTTTTTGGGTGCTCCTTTGGATGGTGGTCATGTTTTCTCCGTCGAACTTTAGCATCGAAGAACGAACGTTGTTCATCAGGAAGACCTTTGATAGTGGAGATGGGAAGAGCGAGGCATTGGCCTATCCACTTCAGTGGCTACCTGCCCTCTCTTCAAGCCCCCCTGTATTATGTGACCTGGTGAAGGATCTTGTCCATCTCTTCAAACGCTATTACGACATACCTAGTAGCGAAGACCTTCGATCATATAACTCGTGGAAGTCCCAATCTGGTCCTGACGTCGACAAATTTCTCGAATACCACGCTGCTGCGGGCTATGTGATGTCCTGCGAAAGATTACGCACCCACGACCACGTTATTTCGCTCTTTGCAAATCACTTGGAGGAGACAAACTCCGGTTGGCCAAGTGCAGACAAAGCGAACCCGCAATCATTAGTTGGGAGTGGCGATACGGCGGTCCTGAAACCAGCAAAGCGTACATCGAGCTGTATCAATGACGAAGTTAGGAAGCGGAAAAGGGCAAGGATCTCGATGCCTTGAATGTCGCTGTGATACCTGTGTCATCAAACAAAAAATGTTATCTGAAAATATCCCTGGAAGTGGTACTCACTTCGGCGTGATCATGCCGACATCATAGGGCGCAAGTAACAAGCCATTGGATAGGAGAGCTAGTGTGGGGGAAGTGGAGGTAAGCGAGAAAGATAGAAGACATACCTCTGTGCACATAGAGGAATCATGCAGGACTCGCCGATTGGCAAGCCCTGGCCGTTGTATTAGGACATCCTAAAGAACCCCTTTTACTGTAGCCGATATTTTGTCCTCACTCTTAGAAGTTCACCTCAGCAATGAAATATCGGGGTATGTCTACATCGCCTGTACACGACATGCAAGCAAGAAATGTAGTACTCGCTGACCACGCACATCCGGCCTACCCCTCCACCGACTGCGGAAAACGCAGAATCACGATGCTGCCGTTGGCCAACCCGATCGCGATCTTGTTCCCGTGCGACGCCCTCGCCCTGGCGGGCGACATGTTGGGTAACAAACTCAGCGCCGCGTCGGTCCTCTTGTCCACGATCCACCGACCCTCCAACGCGAGCGGCCCCTCGCGCGCGTACAACGTAGGGTGATCCTCAGGCGTCGCTACTAGCGGTTCCCTCGTCGCTTCATCCCACGCGAACACGGCCCCCTCCTTGTCCACCGCCAAGATCCGGCTTCGCTCCGCGTCGTCGTCGAACGCGACGGCGGTCACCTCTCGTTCCAACCGAAGCGGCTCCACGAGCGCGCGCCCGTTCTCGGTGCACCACACCCGCACGGTCTTGTCAAGTCCCCCGGACACGATTCGCGTGCCGTCGGCGGAGAAGGCGAGGTGCGTGACGAGCGACTTGTGGAACTTAGGCGCGCCCATGCTCCCTGCGCTCTCGACGTCCCATACGCGCACCGTCACGTCTTGCGAGCCGGTCATGATCCGTTTACCGTCGTGCGAGAAGGCGACGCAGCGGACGGGGAGACGGTGTTGTCGGACGAGATGGGACAGTTCCGTGCCGGTCGAGACGTCCCAGAGCCGGACAGAGGTATCTTTTGAAGCCGACGCGAGAAGGGTACCGCAGGGGGAGATGGCAATGGAGAAAATATCACTTTGGTGACCTTTGAAAACGAGGGGGGAAGGTTGCAAGATCGCGTGTGGGTCATAGATCGCTGTGCCGTCGTGTGCATCCCAGACGCGAATAACGCGGTCGTCGGAACCGGAGATGATCCTGGTCCCATCCGGAGTGTACACCAGAGAGGTAACGCCGGCCCCGATATGAATAATGATAGCTTCCTCGCCGGTGACTGCGTCCCATATGCGTACCGACCTATCACGAGAACCCGACGCAAAACGTGATCCAACAGGAGAGAACGCGATGGCGAGAATCGTCTTTTTGTGTCCCGTCAGGGGGGCACGTAGCATCGACCCTTCGTTCGCATCCCATATGACGATCGTTTGGTCTTTCGACGCTGACACTAGCGTGTTTCCATCGTTGGAAAACGCGAGGCCATAGACAGGCCCGCCGTGTTGCTCCAATGCGCCGCCCACTTGGGCCCCAGACAACGCATCCCACAGGTTCACCGTGCCGTCGGTCGATCCAGACGCGATGCGTTCGCTGTTCGGAGAGAATACAATGGTCGTAAAGCCGGCCTTGGACGCCTGCATGGGTTTAGTGGCGAGTTCCCCCGACGTCGAGTCCCAAACAAAGATGTTCCGCGCGTTCGTCGACGCGATATACCGGCCGTCTGACGAGCATGAGATGGCGGAGACGCCCCCACCGGGACGGCTAAACTCCGTAAGCAGGGGGGACCAATGTTCGCGAAACCCGCCCGCGACGACGGGGATATCAGGGTCTCCTTTGAACGTCTGAAACACCGTGGATGCTGTTGGAGTAAAGGGAAATGCACCCTGGTAGACCAGCAGAGGGTGTTGCTCGTATACATGGGTAAATGCCTGGCAAAACCGGACGGCGTCCTTTGCAAATAGGCAAAGGGCGTCGTGATCGGGATAGCAGGTCTGGTCGTTTAACCTCAGCGAACGGGTCCAGGAAGTGATATGTAGTGCTTACATCGACCCATTCTTTCAACCGTATCATCAACCCGATCGATTGCCTCGCTTTCCTCATCAGGGCCATCACCTCGATCCAATGGAGGAAGTGTGAGCGCAGGAAGCGATGTAACTCCTCAACCACCATCTCTTCGCCTCGAGTCTCCGAGCTGCACAAGTGATCGACCCAATACCTCGCAGGGTACGCGATGTCTTCCGAAAGCTCAACCTTCCGACCGGAGGTCGACAGCTCGAGTCCGCACAAATTTTTCTGCAGCACTTTGCCCAGTCGAGCGATACAGAGCCTGGCAACACGTAGATGATGGGCCGGGCGGTCGATGAACCACGCATCTGAGCCACACCTCCGGTGTTCCGTGATGAAGTCTGCGAAACTAGGGTGCATGACGCATATAGGCTTGTCTTCCGCCCATCGCAACACCGTTCCTAGATGTCTGATCGTGTGCAGACACGGGCGCCGTTTGTTAGGGTTCATGCTGGCGTTCAAGAAGTCGATCGTATGCGCGGCGAGGGGGTTTTCTGCGACAATGATTAATCCCATGATATCGCGAAAGTCGGCGGCAAAGGCCACGTCGTCCCATCTACCCGCCGATTCGAGAGCTGTCATATATATACTATCGAGCGCCGCTTCGGCACCTGCACACAGTGCCGTATGCACGAGTTGGGAGAGTCTTTCCTCTGGATCCTGTCCCTTTTCGATGTACCGACAAGCAGTGGAAGCCCAAATAAACAAGCCAGATGCTCGAAGCGCGAGGGCTTCAGTCCACACCTTGCCCGGCCAGTCGGAAGGGAGATCCAACCACTTGTTCTGCAACCGGATATCGACCATCCGGTGATGGATGTATGTCAGAACATCCTGCTCGTTCGTTGGCGACTTGATATCAATTTCGCGAGCAAATACGTGAGACTGAGTGCTGAACGCGCTATGGATGTCTCCTTCTGCGCGGCTGGTGATGAAGATACGGACGGTTGGTGGTAGCCGGAGACTTTCGGATGCAAGGACCTTGAGGAGATCCTCGCGCGTACCAGACTGCCCGCATTCGTCGAGCGCGTCGATCACGACGAGAATGGGGCCTTCCCTGAGACAGTCCCGGAGGCTAGCAAACGGCTCGACGAGAAGCTTCTGAAACTGGATGCGAAGTGGGGCTTGTCGGATGCTTGGTATCTCTTCGATGACCTTGGCGATAGCACTACCGATGCGATGGTCGAACTCTCCGAGTTGATACGCCAACGTACGAATGAGCGACGTGGGGTCATGGCGAGCCGCTACGCCTCGCGCGAAAAACACGAATGCGCCGAGACGACGAAGGTCCCGGGAGATGTTGGCTACGGACGTTGCGATCGTGCTCTTGCCCGCTCCAGGGAAGCCATGTAACCAGTAGACATTACTCTTGGTGGTAGGCATGGAGATCCATGCAAAGATTTCAGTGAGGATGTCCATGCGCGTGTTCGGAAGACATTCTGGTCGCGCCGCATCGTCCATGTCTACGGGTCCGAGTTTCAAAAGCGCCTGCGCATCGACTAGATTGACTAGAGTCAATGATATTGGTCAAAGAGGATTGGATACACCTCACGCAGTTTGCTGACATTCTCGTCGACACGGAAACAGACGAACGCTGTCTGTATCGAGGTGCCTGTTTCCAATGATTGTTTGAGCGATGTGAAGCTCTGCATGAAGGCTGTGATCTGGCGGTCCGTCCAGGCGCTAAACGCCAGTCTTTCTGTTTGGTCTTGCATGAGTGCTCGGAAAAGAGTGATCGGAGAGAAAGCTACCTCCGAATCCATGTCCACTACACTCACGAAGAAACATGGTACATTCAACTGTTTGTGACAGCAACCTACGGATCGTCCCTTCGAGCGCGGGTATCTTTTCCGGAAAAGATCTGATGTTTTCAACGAATGTGTAAGAGTCCTTCATCAACGCGGTGAGTTCCTCGAGCTTCCCATAACGATCCACTTGATCTTTGATGATCTAGGCAGTTTGTCAGAAATAATTAGAACATAGGTCGCCAAAGTCAGCACCGTGTAGAACGCAGTCACTATTCTCCAGGCTACTTTTGCCATCGGATGTAACTACTCAAACGAGGTCAACTTTAGCACCAAGCACCACAATAGCCTACCTCTGAAACAGCGTCGCAGACTCCCATGAATGCCTCTAATTTCGACACGATTTCGGCCATACAGCTTCCGACGCTCTCGGCGAGAGGTGGTTCTTCTGTCACCTCGGGGATGCTCCGTGTCCCATGTAGCCGGATCAGAAGTCGCCAGTGGGAGCCGCTCTTGTCGTTTTCTTCTTCGTGGCATGGCCGAAGGTATATAGGGAGATCTTGGTCTTGCCCTATTGATGCAGTTGCCGTCCACGGAAACGCGTTCGTTGACTGGTGCTTACCTTCTGATTGTTGCTGCCTCAATAAGAGATCTGATATCGGAGCTTCCGCGAAAGCCAGCGACTGCTGGCGCCACAACTTTACTTTGCGTTTCAGCTCGAAGCGGAGGATCGTCTCTGAGCGCGCTGGTCTATGCGATGCAGCGAAAGCTTGGTCCAGAGAAGTGATCGAGCTCTGCGCGGGGCTCACAAAGAAAACCGTTGCTCCCATTCATGCTGCCCAGCCCTTTTGGTCGGCTGCGTCCGAAGTGGATTCGTGCTACCGTCGACGTGGATTTGGACGAAGCATTTGGACCAGTCGCTCGCAAAGGCCGGTAAATCCGCTTTGATGACTGGACTTGGGTCAGAGTCTTTTCGAGGTCGCTACAGTGGTCCAAAGACGTACCAGTGAAGTCGACGTTGATCAGTTGAAGGTCGCCAGACGTCTCTTTGTTGGGATGGCCCATCAGTGAGGGTATCATATTGAGAGCACGAGGACACTGCCAACTCAGTGCCTCATGGAGCAAGAGAAGTCGCCAGAAGCCAACGAGTTTCCAACGCCAGGTTCCCGAAGAAGGCGCATCAGATCTTGGCTGTTCGGGACCAACTTCCTAGTGTCGCACGACCGACTCAATGGCCAACCCCCACTCAGAATCCGACCCAGCGCCCGCCAACCTCCAGCGAGCGACCCTCCGTCTCAATTTCCCCCCGTCCTACGTCGTGGTCGGGGTCTACAGACTGTGCACCGACGAGGCGCTGTACAAACCTGCTTGGGACAAGTGCAAGCATGGCGCGCAGCGAGGCCTCATCGTCGGATTCGCCTGGGTGCGTCCTAGCTTTCGTTCGTACGGCATTCAGTCTGACCAACCCGTCCAACAGGCGAGTCTGTCATACAGAATCCAAAAGCACATCATACGGCTCCTTCTCAACAACCCTTCTTCTCTCTTTTCTCTCAGCTACCTCACTCGTCTCTCACAGACCGCTTCGGACCTTTCAGAGGAAACCTTGTTCGGGGTCAAATTGCCGTTCAGTCTGTCCACCTGTTCGTCCTTGTTCGCTCGCACGACGTAGTAGGCATATCCTGACGGAGCTTCTCGTCAGACGTGGCGATCCTTTTCATCGGAGCCCAAGTCACGTCTATTATCACCTTTTTTCTCTCTCGGAATATTCGCATCGCTCGGCAGCGTGCTTGGGACCAGACTGTCGCCTCTCGCGGCAAGGGCCCTGAATTTTGGCAGCCTTACGTGGAGGAATGGGACGTGCCGCCGGTCGTCGACGAGAGATTTAGCGCGCGCATGGGTAGTGCGATGAGCTCGTGGGCTGCAGGCGTGGTCGTCAAAAAAGGTATGTGGATGTACGCTCAAACGACACGTCTCAGTGAACTCTCGACGTCTTCAGCACTTCTTTTCCCGTTGTCCTTGTACCCATTCATAGGCACCTTCGTCGCAGCAGGCTTCAAAGCCATCGGAACAGCACACCACCTCCACAAACCAGTGAGTTCATTCCGCCTCATTCTTATCGTCACGCTGATCCGTGCTGCCGCATCAAGTACTTTGAAGCGAAAAAGATGACACCGCACGAGGTCGCCGTGTTCATTGAAGAACGAAAGTGGGACTACCGATGTGCGTAATCATTCGCTCTTATTCCTCCGATGAGTGACGAGCGATTTCGTTCGTGGACCGACGCAAACATCCTTTCTAGTGTTTGGTTTTACCGCCGCTTTACTGGAAGACATCCCGATCATTGGGCTCGCATTTACAGTCTCGAACAGGATCGGCGCGGCCATGTGGGCACACGGTATGTTTTTTCATGGTCAGTCGGGGGCTGCACTCATGTGGACCATCTAGATTTGGAAAAGCGGCAGCACTATGTAGCTGAAAAAATGAAATCGGGTCATCAAGAGGATCGGTCTGTGGCAGGTAAACAACAGGAAATTTGAATGGATCGCACATTCTCGACGCGGTCCATTAGAAACGTGTATAAGTACTCTGTGTAACGACTATTTGTTACGCTCAATCTCTTGCGGGGTTCGGCCGAAACTGTCGAAGCAAGCGACAATTTATTTCTTGGGCCCGTGCACGCAAAAGGTTACAAGGCAACAATTGCTCTGCCGCGCATTTTTAGTCCTACCGCTCACTCATTGCCATTTCTAAGTGTCGTTGCTCACCTATCACCCCACTGGTCCTCGTCCATCGTTGTCGCTGCATCCTCTCGGGGACCACTGTTTGTCTGCCATCTCTGCCATACCATTTCTGACAGTGCTCGCCTTTCCCGCTCAACGTCCAACAATCAACTGATCGCCATAGCCCATGGCACTCAAGGTTATCAACAGATCATGGGAATGTCTGTCTACGATAGTCGTGAGTGGGGCTTGGATTATTTACATGAAATTGCGTGCCGATGGTTGGGACAGAGTCTGTCTCAGCTCGATTCCAGTTCTGAAAAAGCTCTAGACCAGAGTCTCGCGCTCAAGTTACTTCTCTGAATCAGACGAAGACGATACCGATCGGCTGTTCACTTTCGTAAAAACCAAAGAGCACGAAGGAGGCGTCTCCGTGCGCCAAGCCTTTGAGACATGTTAATTTTTCATCTCCCGTCCTGTCAATGGCTCATCCCAGTTATGGGTGCGTTTCAGATGAGCTTGTCCTCACGAACTTCACCCGGCGATACGTCTTTTATTTGGTGAAACGAGACAAGGATTCATGACAATACAGTACGTGCCTGTCAAGTGTTCTGTCAAGACTCTGAACTCTTTCAAGTTTAAGTGGAAGCACCGGCGTTGGAAAAGCGAGACCCGGCGAGTTGGAGTCACGTGAAGTGAGCTGATTCGAGCCGGGAGCTGAGCGCTGAGCTCTCGCAGTCGTGTCATCGTCTCTCCTCCAAGGACATTTCAGTGTTCGAGGGTCCAACACATCGCCATGAACGTGAGTAATCCCTTTGGGATTTCACCGATGGCCTTCTGGGTATCGACTGAGGTGAAACACAGGCCCGCATCTAAATTCGACTCAGTCGAGCCTCAATAGCTACCAGCACGATCATGATCGCTCCCACTCCCCGTCTACGCACCCTTCGGACATACACGCCTACAACTTCAATGAACATTCTGGCGACCATTGAGTGAAGCGGACAGTTGGTTCAAGACAGTCAGATATGGTCCAACGAGAGGGGCCGACGCCAGTGTTGACGCTTTCCAACAGCTTGCCCGTCTGCTCGCATGGATCAAGCCCGACAGTACCATCTTCTTCGATGAAGTTACAAGCAGTGGACGCCCACTGGAAGAGACGTCGGGAACGACGGACTGGCAACGCCACTCCCCACCCGGCCAAGAAAACTCGAGTTCGGTAATGAAGGAGATGGTGGATGAACTTTTCGATATCTCTGACAACGAGGCGGTCAGGGATGTCCCCCATTTCCATGCCGAAGAGCATTCAGGATATCGTCCCCCGGACGACGAGATGTGATCTTCTCAGATATAACAGAGGAAGTCCCGGCGCTGGGCGTGAACGCCGTCTTCATCGAGGGCATCAATGACGATGACCAAGGGGCCGATGCTTACTAGGTTCGATGATTAACCTATGTGGGTGACTGCAACGCTGCGAAGCGCTCAAGATCCCTTATGTACTAAGTCCTGTACCAACATCACTCTGAACGCTGAATGAGCGCTGACACATCCAACACGAGAGTACTAGTACACCGCCAAATTGACCAACTACCTCGACGCCAACTGCAACTGTCCTGTGTGAACTAAGCGCATCATCTAACGGAGACTTCTGCTGCAAACAATTGGCTAGCTCATAATCATGCGAATCATAAAATGGTACCCCGATGGAATTGAAGCGGCGAGAAGCCCCATCGATGTCAAGAAATTATCAAAGCGAGCAAAAACAGCGTACGGAGACATGACCAAACGAGATCGAAAATTCAATATTAATGCCGTCCGTAGCACTCGATGGTCCCCACTTTAGCCGGTTTGGGATCCTCAGTAGTACTATTTACGAGTTCTGTACAGAAGTCGAAGTTCAGCACTTTCAGCCCTGACGCGATCGGGTGCGAATGCTCACCGGTTCTTCCGGTTCGCTCTGCGCGTCCGAGCTGACCTCGCGTCTGGCCTTGACTCGGCAACTCGAAACTGCACATTCGAAGGCCCAACTTGACCGGATGGTCCCTTTCGCTTAGCACGACGACCCCCACCTCTCCCTAGGCACGTGATGTAACGTGAGAACGCCGTCTCATACATCGCTCCGTCGAACATTTGGAGCATGTCCTCCCAATTCACTGAAAATGTGGCGTCCAGAGAGTCCGTTCAAAGCGACTGGATGTTCTCGTGATCGGGATCATTGTTATGCACCATCGTGTCGGCAGTGTGGTTGAGAAGACGGCAGTATGAACGAGTGAGAAGGGCCTCAACAGCATGCATCGAAACTTTGGGATGCAGTTGCTGCGGTGGTGGTCAGCGTGTGTCGCACAGCGAGCGTCTCGCTGCTTACCCCTTTGGCAGCGAGCTCGTTTTCGGGAACGAGATCGAAATTGAACGAATTGTCGTCGCCACGCAGAAAAACAAAGACGTTAATCGTCTCAACGTCAACCCACCTGACCTCAGCGACCTTGACG
>JBBPMC010001190.1:0-12542 GCA_038090115.1 Strobilomyces echinocephalus
AGAAGAATAAGTTAAAGATGAACATATTCACCCCTGGCTCTGCAGTAGCACATGTACTTTCCATTCCTCTGTCCTAATATGCCATCCAGAATCTTAGCTCATACAACTACATTGAGCTATGGTATTTCTTCCATACTGGCCACAATGACACTGCCAATTACCATAACAAATTCAAAGCTAACAGCACTTTTGGCATCTCCAAAATTAATGACCACTTAACCATGCATTTAATGACTTTAGTCTGTGCCTCCAAAAATGCAATTCCCAACTTTTAAGCTTGACCTCCTTGTGTACTCTCAAGAATATATCACAAGCTTCCTTTTCTTGCCTTTTCTTGATCTCTATAGGTCCTTGCCCTACTTTGAGTGGGCACTCCTTGAAATTCTCATCCACCTTAATCAAACTAAAAGGAAATCCTTGACATTTCATATGGGTACTCCCTAGGAACTCCCTTACCTTTGTCTTTACCTTGCCTCTCAAGACTTTACTTGTTCCTACCAAGGTCAAGCATAGCAGTTTATATCATTGGAATTTACATCCTCTATGTCTAGGATGGATGCCATAGGAATATTTTAGCAAATTTTCAGGATTTTTTAAGGAGTGGTTGTATATACAGTCAAGGAAGAAGATGACAGTAGGATATGAAGGTTCATGACAGTGAACAGACAATGGTCTGTATAGCATGGACACCACATGATTTTTCCAAAAAAGAAAAATATGTGATAGTAAGCGATCTAACCTATTCATTCACATGCATTTCATATCAATCCAAATGATCCAAGTATCAACTTGACACACAGAGTCTAACTCTCCCATATCTTGCCTAATAACCTTATAGATTGATTATTTTGTTGGACAACTTATCTCCTTCACCATTAATTCTGGTTCTGTCTAATAGAGGGTAGTCAAGCACTTGTTGTGCTATATTAGAGGTACTCTTGACTTTAGTATCATCTATTTCCCTAATCTATTGACTTTGGAGCTCTTTGTGACCTACTTTAATGTAAACCATGGTGATTACAAGGACTATAATTACTTCACAGATATTTATGTGGTCAAAATTGATACTGATGTTGCCTCCTGGATGTCCAAGCACCAAAATCTGGTTGCCTTGTCCACCATGGAAGTAGAATGCATTGCTGCTGTTAAGGCTAGCAAGGATATTGTCTGGATGTACAAGCTACTCCATAAACTAGCTTTATTCCTCTTGCTTTTTTGGTTCTCTGGATAGACAACTGGTCAGCTATTTATATTTCAAAGCATCCAGAGCACCATAGGCATATAAAATAACTTGACCTTTGCTGATTCTGGCTTCAAGATTTGTAGACAAAGGTATTGTTACTTCAATACTACTTGTAGACCTCATAAC
Organism: Strobilomyces echinocephalus; assembly: GCA_038090115.1. Taxonomy (NCBI): domain Eukaryota; kingdom Fungi; phylum Basidiomycota; class Agaricomycetes; order Boletales; family Boletaceae; genus Strobilomyces; species Strobilomyces echinocephalus. The sequence continues at coordinate 1,370 of JBBPMC010001190.1, forward strand.
CATATTAAAAAAAAGTGCAATCAAGGGAAAGTGTTAGATTTTGTTAATTTACCTCTTTCTTGGACCACTAAAATCTGGGCCAGATTAAAAGTCAAACCCTCATCCTTGTTTGTTTGTCTTTATTTATATGAAGTACACTTATATCCTGGAAGTTCTCTGTATTGTTACGTTTTATTCTCTTTCGCACGCCACTCGGCACGTTACTTAATTTCTCCGACGCTTATCTCGCTTCGCCTCAATGGCATTCGCTGAAACTCGTAGAACATTCTACAAGTTTCCATGGACGTTGATGTGTCCCTTTCTTATCTATGACTCATCCCTTATCTCTGACCAGCCCTAAAGACCTCTGGTCTATATAAACCCACATACTCGCTCATGTATCCCTTAAGCTAGTTCTCCTCGAGTGTACTCCTAGTTCCTCGAATATACCTGCTAGCCTCATCCCTTGTCACCGAGCGAGTCCTTGCCCTACTCTTGAGAGGGCACTCACTCTGTCCTTGATCCACTGAAGCGTCCCTTCGGAAGTCTCCGCAGAGCATCCCTCTGTCGAACCCTTGACCCACCGTCGCTATAATCAAAGCGACTACGTCTCGGGTCCCTGTTTGCTATAGTCAGAGTGACTTGGAATCCTCGTCCCCTCGTATTCAGTCAGCTAGGACTATCGAGGCTACGCTCGACCTTACCCAAGGCCAAGCGTAACATGTATCTTCTTCTTGATTGCTTATAGTGGACTCTAGAGTTATTCTGAGTTAATCCAGTAAATGGCTAAGTGCCCCAATCAAGCTTTTCCTTTGCCTCACTTGTAGACTATGACTTTTCAATATCCATTTATCTCTAGAAAATGCTCACACTCTTGATACTCCTCATCTATATCAACTTTATTGTCTCACATGTGAATACACAATCCACTACTCATACAAAGAGTTGTATTTCTATCAGCATTATGTTGCAGCTTAAGATGCTGGTGCTCACCATCCACTAGTAAAGATCTCATACATCAACAGTAGCAATGTCAATCATAGCAGCAGTAGATCTATTCAAATTAGTAGCCTGGTTAAAAGCAAAAAGTGGACAATCAATAGTTTAAGGAGCAGCAATAACTTACTGTTTTAGGATTAGAATTTAGCAAAAGTGAAAAGAAAGGAAAAAGCTGCTATGGTAAGCAATTTAAAGGTACGGAATCTATTCACATTGCCAATATATTGAAATCCATATTATTCACATTCTTTGCCAATTTCTCTGTGGATTAGACTGTCTCCATCAATATCCTCTTGTTTTTCACCACTCCCTCCCCATTTTCTCTACTCTTGACTTGCTAACATTCTTTACTGTTGCATAGAAGATACAAAGCATGCTAACTACTAAAAAGTATATGCTTCACCACAGCATTTCATGGCTATGCATGCTAAACCATTGAAGGATGACAATATTCCTTACCTATAGACCACCTGGTTCTATAAATATAAAAATCAATTAAGAGGAATGATTGCTCAATTACCCCTATTGCAGGAAGTGAATCGCTGCATCTCACTAGTCCATGTTCATTTGAGCCTAAATGATTGTCTAACACCCTTGCCTTACCTTTTTTTGGCATCACCACCCTTCTATTACTCCTACTGTGTCTACTTGAGTCCAAATGCTTACTCATCATCTTCACCTTGCCTCTTTAAATGCCATCACTGACCTATTGCTCCTGCCATATCTATTTAAGCCATAATGCTCATCTTTTCAGACATCACCATTGACCTATCAATCCCACCTTGTCTACTCAAGCCTGAACAGGTGTCCAACACCTTTACCTCTTTTTTTTGGTATAACTGCTGACTTGTTACTTCTGCTACATCCACTTAATCTTAAATGCAGGTCCATTATTGTTGCTGTTTCTGTTCAGGTGCCATCACTAAACCTGTTGCTCCTACCATATTCACTTATGTCCAAACAGTTGTCTAATGCCTTTGCCTTCTTTTTGTGTGCATGACTGCTGACTTGTCACTTCACCCATGTCCATTTGAGCCTAAATGCTCACTTAACCCTACCACCATTCCTTTTTAGAAATCATCACCCCCTCATTACTCCCATCATATCAATTCAAGTCCAGCACCCTTGACCCTCCATTTCAAATGCCACGCCCAACTTATCACTCCCATCATTTTTTTTCAAGCCAGAATGCTAGCTTAAGGTTCCATTCCTTTGGATGTCATTGCTTGTTGCTCCAACAACAATGCAGCAAGTTGACAATATGACACAATGCTGACAGGCCACATTATGTCAAAAGAACAAGAATGACAAGTACATTAGCTCACAAAACATAGTAACAAGAAGGACATGATAATTTAACAACACAAAAGAGGACATACATAGGTGAGGAGATCATGTAGTTACTTTACATAGTGTACAGACATTGACATGTTAACAAATGCAAGTGGAGTAAGAGGATCACAGATTGGATTTAGTTAGATACATAGTACACAGTGGGGAGTAATGGGAAACAAGGTACACAATAAAAAAGGGAGCAGAGAGCACATACTACAAAAGAGACACTGTAGGAAATGGAATCATGGCTGGAATATGGTGGGCAGTGCCATGTTACAAGCATGCTTAAGGGCAACCACAAGTCTAACATCAAAGAAACTGGAGGCCCCCACTATTTTTTTGTCCCCTCCATCACTGACTTTATGAACCTCTGAAGGGACACTTTGCCATGGTTACCATCATTCTATCTCTATTTCCTTTGGTCCTTTTCTTGTGGACAGCTGTCTCCAACAGACCCCATAGTTACCATCATTCTGTCTCTGTTTCCTTTGGTCCTTCTCTCATAGATGGCTGTCTCCAACAGACCTTGCAGTTACCATCATTCCATCTCTGTTTCCTTTGATTCTTTAATTCCCTTCACCTTGAAAACAGACACCTCATTCCACACTCAGTTCCATTTAAGTTCTCTATGTCCTCCCCTCTGTTGTCCTTGTCACAAATCTAGAACTAACATCATGAGCAGCAAGGGTGCAGTGCTTTGCTTGAGTCACTGAAGCTGAAGTCCTAAACCCATCTGGCCTTTTAGCTCCAACATTCTGGAGCTATAGTAGAGTAAGCTGATCCAGTTCTAACAGTATAATCAGACTCCCACTTGCTAACTCACACTCATCCTTCAAGTTTGTTTGCCACTCTCAGACTCGACACAAGTGGTATTCTATCATGTTCCCCTCTGCATCCAACCATCACACTTCCCTTAGCATCTTCACTAGTCATCGTCAATGAACCCTGGTCAAAGACTGATTCTATGAGTTTTCCACATGTCATAGCCCTAGCTCCACTTCACAGGCACCTCATCCACACACCCCACCAATGCAGACATGACTCTCCAGTAGGAGTCCCTGCACCTCCACACCATCTGGTCTGCACTTTGCAATGTGGAACCAACTTTCACACTAGGACTCCAATAATCCAGACTCCAGTCCCTCAGACTCTGAAAATAAATACCATGATGTCCTCACCTTCCTTTCACATATGCTAAAGTCACATTCGCACAGTCCTACCTTTCCAGTATGGCCTTGGAATAGTTTGAACCCAACTTCCCTGAGAACTCCACAGTCCGTCTGCTCTGAATGGGCAGCTACCTCAATTTTGTGCTTGAACTCTACACAAACTTCAGCCATCATGACCCTGCTGATGATGTGGAATATGAACTCTGCTCTCTGTTCATGTCCCATGGGCAACGCATCAGCAAGTACATGGTTGAGTTCAACTGTGTAGCTTCTCAAGTCTGCAGTTACAGTGATGAAGCCCTCTGCTTTGCCTTTTACAGCAGACGTTCAGACCATATTAAAGATGAGATTTCACATGTCAGCAAACCTCCCACACTTTCTAGTCTCCACTTCCTTGCAAAAGATATTGATGCATGCTACTGGGAGTGCCAGACCAAATGAGATCAAAGGGCTGTCACCCCTGCTTTGTGGGTCACAACATCCATGTACCCCCCTTCCTCATTGAATTCCTCCACTGCATCACTGTCTAATCCTGCGTCTGCCTCCAAACTCCTCAATACCTCTGCACACCACTCTGAGCTTCTTGTTTCCTCTGACTCCGCACCTTCCAACCTCTTCAACTCTCCAACTCTGATGACCCTGATGACTCTGATAACACCACCTCTAACTCTGAGTCTCAGGCTTCTAACCTGACTCTGCCCCCTGACCCCGAGTCCCCCCCACCTGACCTTGCATCTGTGCTTGGTCCCAACAGTAGACTTTCCACCTCTAAACACCAATGGCATTTCAACCTCCGTCTTTGTTTCTACTGTGGCCTTGACAGTCACACCACACACAACTGTTCCAAGTCCACTCACATCTGATCACCCTGGTTGTTTTACTGTTTTTCCTATCACTACTCTACAGTCCTGTCCCTATGAACCACCCTCTGACACCCCTCCATCACTCTACACCTTCCATTTCACCATGGCCCTTCTGGCCTCCTTCTCATGAGCTGCTGCCCAGCGTGCTTGTTTCTCTCCTTTCCTACACCTCTCTTCTGCACACTCTGTCAATCAGCAGTCTTGTTAGCATGTGTTGTCTGCCTGTTTTGGTAATCAGCCATCTTCGATGATGATGCAAATGCAGAGACAAGCTTGGAATCACCTTCTGCATCCACCTTGTCTCCCTTTTGAATCTCCACTGGATCTGCCTTATGCTCTATGTATCCTACACCTGTGGTTTAGATCCACCTGACCCTCCATCCTTGCTCCTCTCAGCCACCTCTCCACCCCTCTGCCACACCCCCACAAACCAGTGATCACTCTATGACAGTTTTCTGTCTATCCGCTAGAAGCTCCTGCTTTTTGGTTCTGGGCATAACTATCTCCCCTGCTGCACTCTGTTGAGTGACTGGATATGGAGTAGTGCCTTTATTCATCCACTCTTATACCCTTGCCAGCACCCCTTGAGCTCTCTGTAGCCTCTGGCCTTCATCCTCTGGCTGCCTCTGCCCATCTGCTTCACTGCATTTTCCCTGCTTCCACTCCACCTGTTTTATCTGCTTCCCTGGCTCAATACCTGGATCATCTCCCTAAGAGGGAGATAGGATCTCCACTCATGGCATTCATCTAGCACTTGCACTCATGTTACCCCACACCCTCTCTCATTTCTGCACTCCACCAATCTTCATTGGTTGACTCCACCACTCTCATTCTGTTTCCACCTACCCCACTGGCCTTCACTGGTCGACTCCACTACTTCACGCCTGACCAGTTCACAGCAACTTTATTCTTTATACAGACAATTTCTAACTACTAAGCCTCTACTCCCAGGGCTCCATCTCATCACTCCCCTCTGCATCCATACTCCCTGACCCACTCTCTGCCATCTCTGCCTTCTCTCCTCCTGCATCCGCCACATTTTCCTCCATGACAACAGACTCAACCATATCATAAAAGACAAAGTCAACTGTTACACTTGCCAGCTGCTTGACAGACCTCACCATCCCTGAAATGATCCGGTTCTGAGCCACCATTTCTATGGTGAGCTTCCACAGCGCCTTTGCAACCTTCCTCATAACCCTATAACCCCCTCTGCACCCCACCTTAGACTCCTCCACCTCGTCCTCTGACTCAACCTCTGTCTCCTGTAACTTGGCCTTTTTCCTCAGCCTTTCCACTTCTTGGTCATCCTCTGCCTCTACCTTCCTTCATCATCTCTTCAGAGCATCCTCTGACAGGCAAGGCAGGCAGTCGACTTACCTCCACCTGCCATACACTCCAGACCCCCACTGAGTGCAGAAGATACAGGCTGTGCCCTTTTCAGCACTCTCTGCCTGCTGCACATAAATGTCCTCCACCTATGGATGGTTCGCTCTGCTCTGTGGACCAATCATCACCACATTCCTTTTTCTTTCCTACAGCCTCTGCTGCCATCTCTACCTTTAGCTGCTCCGCATCCCTCTTCACCTCAGCTGACCTGGCATCCACTTCCGACTCCTGCCAAGCCTTGCAGTGCAACTCTGCATCCTCTTCTGCCAAGTGGCATGCTTCCACCTCTACTTCAGCCTTTTGGTGTGCCTCCTCCTCTGCCTACCACCTACCAGTGCAGTTCAACACTCTAGTGAAACTCTTACCCATTTCTGCACTGCCTCCACCTCCTCCTCAGCCTTTCACCATGCCTCCACTTCCTCCTCCACCTTCCTTCATGCTTCCTCTTCCACCTGCTTGCACTCCTCCTCCCTCCTCGCCAGCCTTCGCCACTTCCACTCTGCTGCCTTTACATTGATCAAGTGCTCATCATTATCATCTTGCTCTGTCAGCTGGGCATTATCCCAATCCTTGATGTCATTGAGTCCAGACATGATAGTGGTTTGAAGTCAAGAGCGCTTGCAGAACACCACCTGCTTTTATGGCCCCTACATGGCATTCAAACTCTCCCCCCACCTGGAGTCCACACTCCACACTCCACATCCACTCCACCTCATTTCCTGTTTTCTTTTACAGCCTTCATGGGTTCAGGCCTAAAAGGAGGATACTGTCATATTCCATTTCCTAAGTTCAGTCTGCCACATTCTGACACACTCTGCCATGCAGAACTCACAAACTCTGCTGTGATCTCACGTTAGATGCACCACCACAACTACGGAGTTTCACTCCGCCATCTGCTCATTTCCCTTTTTACTTATGTATATTCACCCTTCTATCTCTTTTAGTATTAGTCTCACCTCTTAGATCCCTCCGCACCTGTGCTCGCCTATGCCACACAGCTCCAGCTATATATCTTCCACCACTGGACGATGTACCACTTTTGCCTGCTTCCCACAAGAACTCTTCCCAGATAATATACCATTCCCAAGGCATTGTCTTCATAGAAGATATAATCATTACCAACCCAGTCCTAAATACTGGATATGAGACCCAGCCAACTCCAGGAAGTGGCTATGCTGAAGCCAAAGAATTTACAGAGAGGGAACATGAGTATAGACTGGTTCCTCTTCCATCTGTGGAATACAAACCTATAAACGGTGTCTTGACTATTCCCAAAGAAATGAAAGCTGGTCTGCCTGATAACTTCTCAGGAAAACCTAATGACACAAGATGGTGGTGGAGCAACACCATAAAAGCCTACTACAAGATCAATGATGAATTATTCTCCCCTCATCAACAACAGGTACTTATCTTCCTCAGCAAGCTCAAAGGAGCATGAGGATGACTTTTCACAAAACCATTTATGTAAAAAACACTTTTCATCCATGAATGCGAGAGACCTACCTTACAGGAAGTAATCAAAAACTTCCTCATAACCTTTACATCCTTCAACATTGGAGCTAAGGCCAGGACTAAGCTTAAGTCTTTTCAATAAAACTGATAAGACAAGGAGAATAGTTTCTCTGACTACATCACAAATTTCCAACTTAAACATTTCAAATCAAATAATGCTGATTGATATGTTCAATGAAGAGCTTACTTTAAAATCACCACTATAATCATCACCATGGCTTAAGTACCCACTACCCTCCATGACTGGATCCTGAAAGCCAGTTAATTTCATACTTAGAAATCTCAACTAGACCTAAACAGAAAAACTTGAACCATCAGACCTATCCTTATATTGCCCAAACTGCCTCCCAACCCAGATGTATTGAACATTGGCATAATTCTGGTAAATAAAAGAAGCAAACTAAACTTCTGTCCTTCACCACAGAACGCATTGCCCCAGTCCTCCTCTCCACTATCAGAAAGAAATCTCTCACATCCCAGTCATCCTGACCAGCAATGGATGACTGGCTAAAGGAAATGCACTTGTAGACTGTAAAGCAACTAGAGACTTCCTACATTAGGACTTTGTAAAAAAAGCATAATATAAAAACCACCCACCTAGCCAAACCACTTTACACTTAAAACATGGACAGAACATTAAATAGAGAAGGAATTATCTGCTACAAAGTCAGACTCTGCCTTCTAATTAAGACAATGACAAAATAAGGGAGTTCATGGTTATCAACTGCAGACACAAGGATGCCATTCTAGAAATTCCTTGACTAAAACAAAACAACCCCACAATCAACTGAATCTGAGGGAAATTTTCCCTACCTAAATGAATTTATCAAAAGGATAATGACATAGTCATTAATCAATGATATCTTTGCCAATATCTCAATGATGCCTCAGAAAAATTACTAGCAAAAGAATTAATTGCCAAAACCACCATAACGCCCTTGGAACAAGCTTGCTTTATCAGAAACACAATGCTTTCCACCTTGCTTGCTATTATAGCAAAGAAGGAAGAGATCAAATTTCCACCACAGTATGTCAAGTTCATCCAGGTATTCAGAAAACCTAAACCTGGCAAACCACCACCACACCATCCTTTTGACTACATAATAGACCTTGGAAAAGATTTCATTCCAAAAATTGCCAAGATCTACCTATTAAATCTACTTAAGTAACAAGCATGCAAAGACTTTGTCATAGAACATCTCAAGTCTAGAAAAATAGTTGCTTTTAAATCCATATAGGCTACCCCATTCTTCTTTATATTAAAAAAAAACAGGACATTTCACCCTTGCCAGGACTACCAGTACTTGAATTCCCACATGGTCAAAAACACATACTCCCTTCCTCTTATCTCTAAACTCATTGATAAGCTCCAAGGACCAACAATATCCACCAAGTTTGACATTCAATGGGGATATAACAACATCTGCATCAAGGTGAAAGACCAATGGAGGGCCACCTTCATCACTTCAGAAGGGCTGTATAAGTCAACAGTTATGTTCTTTAGCATATGTAACTCTTCACTAACATTTCAGGCCTTCATAAATCACACTTTCAATGATATAACCCTAAGACCAAAAGAGTCCTCAGGTTTACCACTTGACAACTAATACCCTTTAAAAGTAGAGGGGAGTAGTAGGAATCTAGGCTGGGGCCTTAGAAAGGAGAATACCCAAGTGAACTAGACTGGGGTTGCCAGTCAATGTTGTAGGGCTTCACTTAGCCCTAGGTTCATAGGTGGCCATTTCACAAGGTTCCAAAACCTTTTTCTGTGTATCTAAAACCTTCCCAACCATCTGCTTCCTAATCTGGTGCATTTCCCATGGTCCTGGACTCAGATCAAGGTGTCCACTCAGTATCCACTATTTTCCCACAGTCCTGTCGTTGTCAGACCATATATATCTTACTTATTCTTTGTCTACATTTCTGATTTACAGTCTACTTAAATTTTTTTTTTTAATTCCATTTCTGTCCCTTGGGGGTGTACAAACCTATGTTGGACATTGCTACGTGATTGACTAGCGAGAAGGAGATATATTGGATGAGAAGTTCAGGAAAAACATTGGTCCACCGTCATGCAGGGTGACTAAGGACTGGTCATAATTGGTTATTAAGGAGCTCGTACCGATCTGGGGGAAATAGTAGGATAAGAAGGGGTGTAAGCAGAGAGAAGAGAGAGATAGTTTGAGGGGCCATAAACCGTTACTGTTACCATTGGCACAGCCACATCCCAGGGTCATAGTGAACATGAGAAAGAGGTCGCCGATTTAGATGGCGAGTCGAGGGGGGATAGTGGGCTGAGGGCTCAGCAGGTAACTTATGAGAAGGTTCGCGAAATGTCGCAGAATGGAGGTCCCAGTATGAGGAGGGCATAGACGCACACAATTAGGGGGAAGACGGAGATCTTCTAGCTGCATAGAGGTCGTTGTTGGTGTTGAAGCCAACACATATGTTCCCGTGACAGGTCGGATCCTGGCTAATGAGGTAGTTGATCTGGGTCCATTGGACCACGCTATCAGGGAAGTATTCGCGATAGATGGGAACAGTGGCGGGGTCGATCTGGCGGAGCTCAGGCGGGCAGTCCGACAGTGTGGCGAGGTGGGTGACCCAAGGGTGGTCAGAGGGCAGGCTCCTACCCACCACTGTGGAGAGAGAGAGAGGCGATCTACTAGTACTTAGCTAATTCATCTACGACGCACATTTCCGAAACTTCAAACTCAGCCCAACTATAATCCTCTCTCTCTCTCCACAGCAGCTGGAAGAAAACATTGGGCAAACTTGTACAGCCACACGACGCAAACAGAAGATGGCAGCGGACATTTTAAAAAAATGGCAAGCTCTATAGGTGGGGAATGCCGAAAGAAGGGATTGGAGGGCTGTGAGGTCAGACTTGACAGCTAACAGTTCTTCTCGAAGTAGAGCAATACCCACGGCTGTGGCTATATCAGAGGAGGTGCAGTTGAGGGGAGGTTTAGTTCCAGTCTGAGGTTTGGTGGGATGGGTATGCTTGGGTATGGGGGCTGCAGAGCCAGTGGATGATCGCTGTTTAGAGAGGGCTTGGAGCTGAGTCCTGAATAGGATCAGCATGTTGTTTTGAAAGAGGCAGACTAGGGCAGGGGGGACCCGACCAGTCTCTGCATCCAGGGCATCCAATGACAGGTGGCTTTTAAATGAGTGGAAAGGGGATACCATCCATTTAGTTGAGCGGTCTGCGCCACCGGCGCAAGATGTAGGGATGGTGGGGACAGAGAAAACTTTCCCAACGTTAGGGCCACTCTTGGTGGTCCATGTCCAGGACCAAGGGTGGGTAGAGAAGCAGCAGAGAACAGCATGTGGAATATGGGGAGGAATGAATTTGTGGTGGAAGGTTCCCTTGGGGAATAAATGAAACTGCTGACCCACGTCGGATAGATGCAGGGGGCATGGGGAGGACAGGGAGCAGACATATCTGGCTGGGTGCAGGTTTTTTCCCACAAGGGGAGATGGTGGTGGTAAAGGATCAAGGGGCATTGTCTACTTAAACTATATATATATTCCCCCATTGTTTGTAGCAGTCTTCAGGCCTTCCTGAAGACTATAAAACCCTGTATTTCACCTTAGAGTGACATCAAATCATCTTCCCCTCTGACTATCATGCACAAACTGTCTGAGAGTTGTCCCCATTTGTCTGCCACTGTCCCTCATCACTTCCGGTCACTTTCCTCTTGATCCCTCTGTGTTTCTAAGTTTCCACTCACCCGCAATCTGCTTTCCCACACTCCAGATTACCTTCCAGACACTCTCAACACTGCCAGGAACATCCTGGACCCATTCCATTTGGCTCACTAATATTGCAGGTCGTATAAAATTTATTATTTTAAATTAGTTAATGGTAACTAGCTTAATTAGCAAAAAGTATTTTAGAAATGTATTCCTTATATACTCAAGAGG
>JBBPMC010001191.1:0-12534 GCA_038090115.1 Strobilomyces echinocephalus
CCTCGGAATCCCGCAGACCGGGCACATCGCGGATTTCCAGTGGTGGTTCACGATTCGTGTAGAGTACTTGCGGTGCATTCTGGATGCTGGGTTGACGTCGAGCATCGACGAATTCCTGCCAGCGACGTGTCAGACACATTGCCCTGAAATCCGACGCGACCGACTCACCTGCAAGAACACTTTGCCAAAGATCCTGTCTGTTTCTTCGCGGAAGACAGTCGAGAATATCACCGTCACTCGATCGGGTGCTGCCCGAACGTATATAGCCTCTTCATCACGGTAATGGATCCGCATCAAATCTCCAAGAGCACCTCCAGATGCTTCTAATTCCCTCTGTTGACGGAATGCCAATTCAAATGGGGCAGCAAGGGCATTCCGCTTCAAGAGGGCGATGGATTTGATCAATGCGTCCCGACTCGCTGCGGCTCGTCAGTTGGGTTCGCCGCCAACCCAGAATAAATACCTTCATCGCCAGGTAGCTGTTCGAGGTCGATGTCGAGACTGATATGGTATTCGGGCTCCGTCTGGACCTTGATCAGAGTGCCGTATTCGCGGCTGAGCACGTCTAGTGCACCGTACGCCACAAGTTCGTCCCAGCAGCGGATGTTCATCGAGAGCTGCACTACCGTCTTCTTCTCTGGGGTCGACAAGTGGAATCTGACTCCGTCGAAATCCACGAACAGGACATCGAGGGATGACGGCCTTGTGCGTGATCAGTAAGCGCGACGGCCAGGGCGGATGGCGACGATGGACTCACTTGGCGACCTTGTCTGCCAACGTTGTTTGTATGATGACGTTGTGAGACTAGCGTCGCGTCAGCTCACACTGAACGCCGCAGCGAAATCGCGCCTCACCTCGAGGAGGATCATGTTCGCAGCGATATATGCGTGGGAATAACCGATATCCTCTGCGACGTAATTTCCCTCGGCGCCCTTTTTCAGTGGTCATTACTTACACTCGCGACAAGCTCAAAAGTTCGCAATCATGCGTCAGTCTCTAGCCCTCGTTTGTGTCCATGTCGCTCACCAAGAACAGCGCCAAAAAAATCCAAGCCGTCCAAGGTCATGTCTCTCGGCGAGTTTCTCGGTGATAGCAGTGCGCATAAATAAAATTTCGTGTGCCCTCGTTCGCTGATCTCCCAAGCAGCTCTTGGCTCCTGGGCCGATGAAATGGAGGATCTCCCTACCGCTCGTAAGGTTTCGTCCATCGTCGAGTGCACTGTCTCATTCTGTGTACCCCACCAGCCTCGCTTAAGACGGACGAGGACAGACTTCTGCGAGGTGGTGATCGTTTCGCCAGGCGTGACGACTTTGCATCCTCTCGCTGTATGTTTTTTGTCGGATCTCTCCGTATCATGCCGATTCACCTCTTTGCACAGCCGATCGTCCGTTCGCTCCCATGAGAGAAGAGGTCCCATTGCCATCTCAGCCGCCTTTTACGGCCTTTATCGGAAACCTCGCCTTCGACATCACCGAAGACGAATTAGCCGTCTTCTTCAGTCCTCATCAGGTTCGTGACCTGCCTTATCTCGAGACCTGCAATGTTCAGCGTACGCGTAGACCAAGTCCATCAAAATAATCAAGGACCGTGACGACAAACCCAAAGGTTTTGGTTACGTCGAATTCGCGGAACTCAGTGCATTGAAAGACGCACTGTCGAGGACAGGAACCGTTAGTCATACCAGTTCTCCGAATACGTAATACGTACATTGGCTGATACTCTCGTCTGACAGGTTCTGTCAGGCCGCACTATTCGAGTGAGCGTTGCTGAGCCTCGTGAGTCTTGGGTTATTTTTTCCTGCGAGGGTGGACTTAATCCCGCGTCAGCAAAGGAAAAACCTGGATTCGGCGCTGGTATCTCGGAGGATGATTCAAAATTCTCTGGGAATTGGCGTAGAGAAGGCCCTCTCCCATCCATTGCAGATTCTCGTGACTCTTCACGACGTCGCTTTGAGGGTCCGGGAGATCGTCCAGCTCCGCTGCCAAGTGTTTCGGACGAAGTCAGTGATTGGAGGTCGTCACGACCGCTGTCTAGAGTGATTGAGCCAGAAGCACCGCCCGCTCGTCGGAGGGGCTCAGGTTTCTCCGTTGCGGAAGGTCAAGCTGGCGCTGCAGATAGAGAAGAACATTGGACCATGGGTAGCAGATTCAAACCCTCCGCGCCCGAGGAGTCTATGCAGGGGAAGCTCGGTAGCATAAGGGGCAAACACGATACTCGAGATACCCCCGACGAGGGTGACTGGCGTGCCCGGAAAGCTGCAAGCGGCGCTTCTCGTAAGAATCAGTGGCTGTCTTGAAGATATGGACCCAGCTAATTCGTTCGCACACAGCAAGCAGTTCCACTCCTCCTACTCCTCAGATAGGTCGTAAAAAGCTTGAATTACTCCCTCGCTCTTCCGCAGACTCCACGAGCCCGTCTCCCTTGTCCTCGCCGAAGCTAGCTCCCAATACACCCAAACCAAATCCGTTTGGCGCTGCGAAGTTAGTTTATTTTATTCCTATGACTTGAGTATTATTCACTGTGTGCGTTGTAGACCGGTCGATATTTCTTCCAAGGAACGTGAAATTACTACGCGCATGGAGTTCGCCAAGGACCGAGCTCCCCAACATTCGATGTCTCGTACAAGCTCTCGGCAAGCCACTGAGCGAGGACCTGCCCATCCGCCTAAAGGCTCATCTACTTCATCACCCACTACTGCTACCTCTGGACCTTACACCGCGTCCACAGCTTCTACCATCAGGCCGTCATTCAGTTTCGCACATGCAGCTGGCGCAAAAACTGTCGCAAGGATTGATGATGCAAAGGCTGTAAAGGAGGACACGACCACTGCGAACAGTGCGAAGGACGATTTTACTAATGAGCAGCTCGACTCATCTGACTAGACACTTTATTCCTCTATCTTATCGCAGCATTATGATGCTTAACATAGTGCTTAACATAGATAGCTAGGTATGGAGTGCTTGAGTTCTGGCTGGATACCGTGCGTGGCAGAGGCACCAGGAAATACTTGACATCATGAAATAGGATATTCGATGATCCATGGCCATGGCTACTGCTTGGCTACTGCCGATGATGTAGCTCCGGATCGACAAACTTCATTCGTCCACGACCTGACACAGCTGAGTGTTTTAGGTCACAAGGATATTATTCAATCAACGTACCTTTGAAGCGGATCGTCCGTGTTGAATCTGTGTTCTCACGAAGTCTTCGGATGCGCTCCAACTCTTGGCGTTTAGCTTTTGCCAAACGCTCTTTTTCTTCTCGTTCCAGTCGTGCATCATATTCTTCCTCCGTCTCTTCTGGAATGATGTTTTCTTCCGACTTCTGAGATTCCTTAGGGACAGATTCTGGTTTGGGAAGCTGCCTTCTTGACTTCTTCCTGCGACGCTCCCCATCTGTGCTGGGGGATCGGGAGAGATTCTGATGACGCTTGTGATTTCTGGGAGTCTCTCCTGTACGAAGACGAATGGGTCATGACATTACTGGAAAGAACGGTCGACGCACGTTTCGCTGGCTCCGTTGGCTTTGGCTTTCTGAGCTCGAGTTCACCGCAATTTGAGATCACAATCGGCGTTTGTGGTCGATCCTTGGCGTCTACGGGTACTTGCGCCAGTCTCCTCACCACTTCTTCATAACCTCTGATGACCTTTCCAAAAACGACGTGTTTTCCTGGTATTATTTTCAGCGACATGGCGACGAAGTGAGATTGAGAGCTTGCCGCTCAAATGGGGACACTCCTTCAGGGTGATAAAGAATTGTGACCCGTTGGTATCTGGTCCCCGATTAGCCATGCACAACAGTCTAAAATAATTTAGACATCAGAGGGTGAGGGTGATCGAGGAATGGTACAGACCCTTCGGAATCCAGAGGCCTGGAAAGGTCTTCATCGCCAAATTGGCCCCCGTATATTGATTCTCCCCCAGTGCCGTTGTGTTTCGTGAAATCTACGGTAAAATTAAGCGACGAAAAACACGATCTTGATCAAGGACGAACCTCCTCCTTGAATCATAAAATTATCAATCGACCGGTGGATGATGCTGTTCTTGTAATACAGAGGACGCTCCGAGACAGCCGACAATCCTCTCTCCCCTGTGCATAGTGCTCGGAAACTGCAATCTCCTCAGTTGTGATTCGTTCTCCAGAAGCTGGAGCCTTTGAGACTAGCTTACTTTTCTACAGTCTTGGGCGCGGTATCGTTGAATAGTTCAAAGACGACTCTAGGCAATGTGAGTATACTCGACAAGTTGTAGGTAGACGTGTTGTACCTTCCTGTAGGTTCGCCACCGATGGAAAAGTCGAAGAAGACGCGTGGGCGAGGCATGCTGGGGAAGACTCGCAGAAGTTCAAACTTGGGCTTATCATGTTGACTAATTACATAATAACCGGTAAGTAACCGAGTCCGACACGGTCTTGCTCATACTTGCGAATTGGGCTGACCTGCACCGCCGAATTAGAGCAAGTGCCCTCCATTGCTCGGTCGGGTTGCAGTGGAACTCTCAAGACGAGATTTCTGCACCTTCCAAGTCTCTCAATCTAACGATCAGCTACGTCACCTGGACCACTACGCTTCCGAGGGTTGTTGGCTAGGTCAGCTTCAGTACCATCGTATCGCGCTTGTAAACGCTTAGCCGCCTTCCCATTTTCTAGTGGGGACTTTAAGTCACGCTTGCATCCTTACATGACACTGCTTGTTCTCGCATACTTTCCACACTGGGCTACCCTTCTCATTGCATTCTCTCATCCGATATTCGTCCATCTGAATCAACGTCGCGCGATATGAAACACTTTAACGTCGTCGTTCTTGGTGGTGAGTACATCGGATGTGTTGCTTGGTTACCATAATGCTTCAAACTAGCCGGTGGAGTCGGGAAATCGGCTCTGACAGTGCGATTCGTGCAAGATGTCTTCCTAGAGACCTATGATCCAACGATAGAAGGTAGCCTGTGTTATGATCTAACAATGTTGTGTTTCACTGACAGCCGGAACAGAAGCTTATAGGCGTGTAGTAGACGTCGATGGCGTCAAGGCATCGGTATGTACCGCCAACCATGTCTGACTTCCCATGGGAATCTCGCTGTTACACTTGTCGCCCAGCTCGAAGTACTGGATACTGCGGGCGCCGAACAATTTACCGCACTCAAAGAACTCTACATCAAGGTAGAAATTCTCTTCCCAACGTGATTTTTATTCATGCTCATTTGTCGGTCGTGGCTCCTCAGTCTGGCCAGGGCTTCGTTTTAGTTTTCAGGTATCGCCTTTTTTATCTCGTCCGTTCGTTACTCATCTGTTTCCAAGCCTTACTCAAGAAGCAAGCCTCCGCGAGGTGGATAATCTTCGACAGCAGGTCTATCGTGTAAAGAGTGACACGGTAATTAACTCCCTGCATTGCTTCCGTGATCATACTGAACTTTTATGATGTATAGACGGTTCCAATTGTCGTCGTGGGCACCAAGCTAGATTTAGTAGCTGAACGCGAGGTCTCGCGGAACACGATCCAGTCGTTGGTGGCGCGTTGGGGCCTCCCGTTCTACGAGACCTCTGCCAAGCGTAATTGGCACATTTCTGATGTGTTCCACGACCTCGTGAAACAAATGCTCGCACGGTATCCTGACGATCCCTCAAGCAAGAGACCGAACCGGTTTCGCAAACCATGTACGGTTATGTGAGGTTATGTCCCCATTTTGTATGTGCGTTGCTTAGTATCTGTGCGTCCCGCGATATTTAATATCCGGAAAGATAGTATCGATGTTACCATCTCGTGTACGACTTGCAATGATTATACCCACCCTATCACATGCCAATTATGAGTGTGACAGCGCTCGATGGACAGGGCATCCCAGTGCTGTTGGAGGCTGTTCACGGTTTTGGTTACGTAATCTATATGTATTTGTTTGTACTTTTTTTTTTCGAGTGGCTCAGTCAGCTCGCACCAACTCAGCTTTGACCCTCATCTTTCTCCACCCCCCACCCTCCTCAGTTCTTTTCTACCGGATTCCTCTAAACAATGGTATGTCGCAAATATGTTTTGCTGGCAGCTTGCTCATTTTACCGACTTCAGAGCCATAGCAATGGTTACAGCGGTGGATATGGTGGTGGATATGGTGGAGGATACGGCGGCGGTGGCGGCGGTAACTGGGGTGGATACGATGACCGAATGGGTAATCTAGGAGGTGGTCTGCGTTCCATCGACTGGTCCTCGCAAAAACTGGAACGCTTCGAGAAGAATTTTTACGTGGAAGACAAACGGATTTCAGCCTTGGGCGAGCGAGAGGTCGAAGAGTTCAGGCGAAGCATGGACATCAAGGTAAAACTCCGATACACTGCGGCTGTGGTGTCATTTCTTAACTTTCTTTCTTCTAGGTTCAAGGTCGTGGAATGCCAAGGCCCGTGCGCTCCTTTGACGAAGCCGGCTTCCCGGAGTACATTATGTCCTCCATTCGTGCTCAGGGATTTACCTCCCCAACACCGATCCAGTGTCAAGCGTGGCCAATGGCGTTGAATGGTAGAGACGTCGTTGCGATCGCACAGACGGGAAGTGGCAAGACGATCTCCTTTGCACTTCCAGCTATGCTGCACATCAATGCGTGAGTATACGTCCCTTGATAGTCGGCTGTCGCTCATCTGTGTAGTCAACCTCTGTTGGCCCCTGGCGATGGGCCCATCGCGCTTGTGTTGGCTCCTACTCGTGAACTTGCGGTGCAAATCCAACAAGAGTGTACAAAGTTTGGGTAAGCTATGCGAATGTGTTTGTTTTTCACGTGTTGACATTGATGTAGGTCGAGTTCCCGTATCCGCAACACTGCCATCTACGGAGGTGCCCCGAAAGGGCCTCAAATTCGTGATTTGCAACGTGGCGTGGAGATCGTAATTGCGACTCCCGGTCGTCTTATCGACATGCTAGAATCACAAAAGACAAATCTTCGACGTGTCACTTATCTAGTGATGGACGAAGCCGATCGCATGCTCGATATGGGCTTCGAACCTCAGATCCGGAAAATTGTATCTCAAATCCGTCCAGATCGCCAAACATTGATGTTTAGCGCGACATGGCCAAAGGATGTGCAAAAGTTGGCGAATGTAAACGCTCGTTTTTGGATTGAAACCACGTCACTGACAAATGATGCACAGGATTTCCTCAGAGATATGATCCAGGTCAACATTGGTTCCATGGAGTTGACTGCCAACCACAATATCCAGCAAATCGTCGAGGTTTGCAGCGATTTCGAGAAGCGGGCCAAACTGATCAAGCACCTGGATCAAATCAGCTCTGAAAATGCGAAGGTTCTGATCTTCGTAGGGACGAAACGAGTCGCTGATGACATCACGAAATACCTGAGGCAAGACGGTTGGCCAGCTTTGGCGATACACGGAGACAAAGAACAGTGAGTCATTCTCACTGTTTCTGTTAGATGATTGAACGAAACTCCTTTAGGCGCGAGCGTGATTGGGTCCTTGGGGAATTCAAAGCAGGTCGTTCCCCGATTTTGATCGCCACCGATGTTGCTTCGCGTGGTCTAGGTATGTCTCCTTCCTTCTTTCCGAGCGCTTCAACCAGGACTATGCGCGTGTGAACGCGAGCAATCTGCAAGGTTTGGCAGTGATTTCGAATGCACCTCAACGAGGGCATGGGTAAATTGCTAACGGGGATTTATCCTTTCCAACCTGCTGCTCGCGATTACCACCCACAGGACATGAGGTCTTGAAACAGGAACTTGGCTCCAAGGCTGTCTCCCAGAGGTCTCCCAGTTGCTATTGTCCGCTCTGTTGGCAGAAGCAACCTCCATCCATGTTAGTTTCGAATGGGCTTGCCCCACGACGTGAACGAACAAATGGCAGGTTTTGGGCACTAGATCTCGGTGGCTTGCCGTTGCTTCAATGCTTCCAGTCTCCTGTTTTCCTGGCCGCGATGTTTCTACCCTGTGGAGTCAGCTGCAGTACCATCTGTTGCTGTGTCCTGAGCGCTTCTGCGCTTGAATCATTTCATTGTCTATATATTGATGTTGCATGTGCTTCATGTCCATTCCACTTGTTATTCGTTATCGCCTTGGCCGTCCTTTCCGACGACTTTTGGGTCACCAAGATGTGAAGGATGTGGGCTATGTCATAGTAAGTTCCTCGTCCATGTATGAAGCTAGTCTAACGCGCCTTCGTCAGAACTATGATTTCCCAAACAATTGTGAAGATTATATCCACCGCATTGGTCGCACAGGAGTAAGCTGTTTCCTGTGATTGCTTCCATTCACAACTAACCGATTACTAGCGTGCGGGTATGAAGGGCACGTCGTATACGTATTTCACCACCGACAATTCAAAGTCTGCCCGCGAACTCATCAGCATCTTGCGAGAGGCTAAGGCCCATGTACCTCCTCAGTTAGAGGAGATGGCGATGTACAGCACAGGCGGTGGTCGAAGTAGGTGCCATTCCATCAAATTGTTCCTGATATTGATTATATCTTTGTAGGCCGTTATGGTGGTGGTGGCCGCGGGCGAGGTGGAGGCGGTTCGCGATATGGGGGTGGTGGTGGCAGTGGTGGTGGCGGCGGTGGTGGCGGCGGCGGCGGCGGTGGATATGACAACTATGGGAATGGGAGTGCGAAAGAGAGGTGGTGAACGACTCCTGCACTGGTATCATAGATTGTCGCTGCAGTGTTCTTATACCTTGGGTAGAACTTGTTCTTGCTTACATGTCAAGCATTCTCACATACTCGTCCAACCATAATAATATTACAGAGTTTACCACGCCCAGTTAGCTAGTTTACACTATGTATTTCTCTGCTCGAGCCAGTTTCACCAGCCGAAGCTCTGATCCGGATCAAAGTTGGAGGGAAGGCCGGACCCTCGCACGACACCATCGATAATGGAACTGCAAGCCTTTTCCGAGAGAACTAGACATGGTGTCGAACGTCTACGCGCTCATGGCGATGTTTACCAGCAACCAGACTCGTGAGTGTTTGGTCAGACTAAAGTCGCCGGGACTGACTCGGGGCTTCATGATCTACTGAGGTCGGGCATATCTCGAAAGAAGCTTAGCGCCGTGCTGGTTCTTCTCTACGAAAAGGGAGGCGAGCTCCGAGTACTCCTCACCACGCGGTCCAAGTCTCTCCGTACGCATCCCGGACAGACGGCCCTCCCGGGCGGCAAAGCCGATGAGACCGACGCAGATCTCGTCCACACCGCTGTAAGCGACCCTCTGCTGAGCCGCCATGGGCGACTGACGTCCCCGACGAGTTCCGAGAAGCCCACGAAGAAGTCGGTCTCCCCCTTAGCTCGCCCGACGTGCACACCCTCTGTACCCTCCCGCCGTTCCTTTCCCAGTTCCAGCTGGTCGTTACCCCCGTCGTCGCGCTCCTGACGAACACCGCGCTACTAGACACGCTGACGCCCTCCGCCGGCGAAGTCGGTCGCATCTTTGACCACCCGCTCGAGGCGATGCTCAATCCGGCCTTGGCGGGCAGAGAGCCGCTCGTGCCGCGCGGAAGCGAGGACTGGCCGTACCCCGAGGAGTTCCACGTGAGTAGCCCCTCCACGCCCATGATCGAGGTTGTGTCGGTTTGACATGTTTTTATTTTATTTTTAAATCTGCCGTCGTACGCGTTTCACCGACGCAGAACGTCACGGACCAGGTGGTGAAAGTCGACGAGACGGAGACGGTGCTGTATCGCCATCATCGGCTGCGGTCGTGTGCGTCGGCTGTGAAGGGATTGACAGCCGATATC
Source organism: Strobilomyces echinocephalus (assembly GCA_038090115.1). Lineage (NCBI taxonomy): Eukaryota > Fungi > Basidiomycota > Agaricomycetes > Boletales > Boletaceae > Strobilomyces > Strobilomyces echinocephalus. The sequence continues at coordinate 9,717 of JBBPMC010001191.1, forward strand.
CTCGTGAGCATCGCAGTCGCAGTGGCGTACCGCGCGGCCGTTGCTGATCACTTCGTCGCAGATTGGTGTCGCGGGTATCGCGTATGACAGCGCTACGACGTACGAACGTCATCCTCCCGGGAGGGGTATCTCGTATCTGCTAGACCTTCGAATGAAGCAATATCGAGCCCTGGAAGGGCCTAGAGCCAATACTGTAGTATCACCCCCGTAATGAACAATAGACCATCACCCTTTTCGTGCCAGCAACGGTATGATCCTACGCGTTACATGGTGCACAATATACACATCCGCGTCATGACTACGATTGAATAGATCTCAGAACATACCCTTCAAGTCCTCCACAGACCCAGAGCTCTTGCACGCTGGCACCGACCGTGCGGATCGCATACCGTCTTTCAAATCCAGGACCCCTGACGAAGGCAGATCCATTGCGCATGTCGATTTGCATTTCATGACCCTCGTTGATGGTAAGCTCGCCTTTCTTGCCCCCACTTCCACGTTTGCCATCCTTGGCATACGCATCTGTTAGATCGCTGAGGAGCTCAGGACACTCGAGGCATACGAGTCCATTGTTGATCGCATTCCGTTTGAAGATATCTCCGAACGAGCCCGCGACGACGACGGAGACGCCTGCAGCTTTGAGTGCGGTCGCAGCTTGCTCACGGGATGATCCGGTGCCAAAGTTGTACCCAGAGACGAGTATGACACCTTCCTTAGTGTCGGCTTTCGGGGCTGAGTGACGCTGCTCTGCAATCAGCGCGGCTACCGTGCGTGCGAAGGTGGGGTCGTAGTTCTCCATAACAATCTGCGCCTGTCGCTCGAGGGTGATATCGTCTTGGTAGGTATATTTTCCAGGGTAAAGACCATCGGTGTTCAGGTTGTCTTGCGGTGTGAACAGCAAACGACCCGAAAAGGCGGATGGGAAACCCGGAATAAGAGGTTCGTCCGCCGTCTGCACCGACTCGTCCGAGGAAGCAGTGGAGGATGAGGGGGCTGCATAGTATGTGGGTGTGCCAGCCGGAGGAAGACGGGTGGAGTCGAGTGAGTCGGGCCCACAGATGTATCCTTTGATGGCACTAGCAGCGACCACAGCAGGGCTTGCTAGATACGCCTGTGCCTTGGGATGCCCCATGCGACCCTTGTAGTTCCTGTTCGTCGCACTAATTCCGGTCTCCCCTTCTTGCAGAAGACCCGTTCCTAGACCAATGCAGGGACCACATCCTGCGGGAAGAACCCGGGCGCCAGAAGCGACGAGTGCACCCCAATGTCCAAGCCGCTCAGACTCCTGTTGAACCAATGAACTCGCTGCGGCGATGTAGAACTCCACTCCGTCTGCAACTTTGTTCCCTTCCATGACGGCTGCTGCCTCCGCGATGTCGGATACACGCGAATTGGTACAACTGACGAGATAGGCTTTCTGAATGGGTATGCGAGAGTCTTCGAGCTGGGGCAGCGGCGTTGATATTTTGACACTATTGGGGCCCGAGACATGCGGGACGAGGGTGGAAAGGTCAAAGACGAGGTGCGAGGCGTATGAAGCACCTGCATCTGAAACAATGGGGGTAGCCTTGACAGCTTCAAGACGCTGTCGGTTGAGACGGGGGTGCACCGGCGGAGCAGGGATACCAGAAGCGCTGGAACCGAAGGCACGGAGTTCGACCCTGTTGAGCGCTTGTTCATACCACTCGAGAAGCGTCTGGTCGACGGGGAAGACGCCCACGAGAGCACCCCATTCAGTCGTCATGTTGGCAATCGTAAGACGTTCGTCGACCGAGAGCGACGCAACGCCCTCGCCCGTGAACTCGATGGCGGCATTGAGAACCTCGTCTTTGTTGAAAGAGCCACAGAGAGCCACAATAACATCCTTGCCTGTCACGCCTGCGGCCAATTTGCCTTTGAGTTCCACCTTGACTATCCGAGGCACCTGCCACCACGTCTTTCCAGTTGCCCAGAGCGCAGCTGCGTCGGTACGGACGATGGGTGTACCGACACAGCCCACACCGCCGTACATGTTACTGTGACTGTCACTGGCGACGGTGAGTGTATAGGGAAAGGCATATCCTTCCTCGACAAGGATCTGATGTCCAATACCCCGGCCAGCGGGGAAGAAGTCGACGCCGTTCTGGCGAGCGAACGACTCAATAGAACAGTATTTGGCAAGGTTTTTTTCGGATTTATTTTGGACGTCGTGATCGAGGGTGAAAACAAGTTGCTTTGGGTCTGAAATCTTTGTAGCGCCGATGGATTTGAACCTAGCATGGACATGGTCAGCCCGGAGAACGGGTAGGGCAGGGAAGAAGGAACGCCGAACAAAAGTATATGTACTTTGAGATAACTGGACCTGTATTGTCGTGCGTCATGACATGCTCTGGGCGAATCATGACATAGTCTCCTGCCTTGACCACCTTTCCGTTGGGGATGCCCACCGCATAGTTTTGTACGACCTTTTCGATGATAGTTTGGGGGGTAGAGGAGGCTGTCGCGAACAGCCGCGCATATGTAGGTCGGTAAAGCAGGTGCGAGATACCACAAGTGCGGCGCATCATGACGCCAGTCTTGAGTGCGAAACTGCAACCTCGAAGAAACGTTCGCGGTTTGAGTCAGCTCACATGATGGATTCTATTCGCCTCGGGGCACGTTGCCGGCGGCTACTACGATTCCGACCAGGTAGCGACCCCCTTATCTAATGCTCATCGACCTGCCAATTCATGTTGAATTGGTATGTAAACTGAACGCCGTGGCATTCTGAGGCCAGTTGACTCTGAATAAGGTCAATCTTGCCGCATCTCAAACTAGTGGCAGGAGGGTTGAAGATGAT
>JBBPMC010001192.1:0-12532 GCA_038090115.1 Strobilomyces echinocephalus
TACAATAGTCCAAGCCCTTTGCCCTTGGGCGCAGGAGTGTGGCTGAAACGCGTATCAAATGTGAAACAGAGAAGGGAACGGAGATGAAACATGTGAGATGGAAGGAGGGTGAAATGGAAGAGAAGCATGAGAAGCGTCCATGAAACGCGGAGATGAAACATGATGGAATGGAAGAGAAGAGAAGCATGCACAGGCCTTTGGCTGTGTCAAGGGTGCAACATGTGCGAGGTGAGGCGAAGGGTGAAACGAGTGACGATGGTGCAGAGATCAGAGGGCGAGGCTATGGCCGTTGATCCTGTGATAAGATAAAAGATAAGACGTGATAAGATTAGATAAGAAGAAAAAGAAAGATAAGTCCATAAGTCCTTGAGATGGCATCCGATAAGGACCGGATGAGGAGCAAAGCGTAACAGAACCCGAGCGACAAGTTCAGGATTCATTGGCTCGAGCAAGGATCCTGGAGAACGTAATAATTGCTCAATCTCTATTGCGCGAGATAGGACATAGAGAACACGCCGATGGATCAGGAGCTGATCGATCTCATCGTTTTGCTACGCCGCGCACGTATAGTCCCGAACACTGGACTCGTCCTTCATCAGTCAATGAATAAAACGCCGACGTAACCTCGTTCGTCTCCGCATCTTCCACTGCCCACATTGTCCCGATCACCGAACGGAATCCGATCGTTTAGACGAGGGCGGGGCGCGCGCGAAAGGGGCAGCCGAGACCGGCACGGACGTCGCGTCGTTGTGCACATTGGGCGCTATCATGGCAACGTGGGGTATGGAGTAGTGGGTCAAAGGCACGGTGGTACCGTGGCATCGTCGACGCTGCGGGCCTTGTCGCAGTCGTCGTTGAGTAAAGAAGAGGGAACGGCGGTTTCGGGTGAGGTGAAGTGGACAGCGACCGCTGAAACTTTGAAGAGGATGCCGGCCTGACGCTGCGGAACTTCGGCGGCTGGCGGCGTGCCCAGCCCCGCACGCCCGCATTAACTGTAGTGTACGGTAAATTTCAGATTGGGACAAAATTGACTCGGCTGATTAGCAGCACCCCCTCGGGCGTCTGATTAACCCATGTAAATGACAGCTGATTAACCCCAGTGCTGAATGACGCTAATTAGCGGTCAATTAGCGGTCATTTTGCAAAAAAAAACCGGTTAATTTCTACTACGTAGTTCGTTTGGCGATCAAGCAAGCCATGTAGACCATTCTGATGCATCTGGCACAACAAGTGACATGTCTGTACCACTACCTAGGCCTGTCTCTGTTCGCTCGCCAAATCTGGACTTCTCAGCTTTGGCCGAGGTTGTTGCGATATCGCGAAGCTCTGTCAGATCTGGGTCAGAATCAAACAACTTGAGATTTTCCATGTGAGCGGCCACCTCAGAGGTGTTAGGCTTGCACTTCGAGGGCTCCTTTGGAGGCACGCGAATGTCTTCCGAATCTGAATCTGAGCCACCTACTTGCTTGCTAGGTGTGTCGCACCACCTGACCACGGGCACATAATGTGGAAGTGTCAGAGTGGTCGACTACAGAGGAGTTCTCATGCTCAGTACATACTATGTATGCTGTACACAGCAACGACCAACCTTGGGATTGTAACAGTGCCACTGACGGACCTGAATGTAGACCTGAATGGTTGCCACGTTTTGGCGGTCCCGTTTCGTTCGTCGGCCATGGAGTTAGGAATAATCAAGAATATATTGATGGCAAGAGTCTGGATGGCTCGTCATATTAGAGAATATGGAAATGTGAAGAAAATAGTAGTACCGCGAGAATGTTTGCCAGCTCGTCTTGTTGGAGTGCTTCTGACCATGTTTTTGTAGTGTCCGTAGGTTGCGGTTAGAAAGGTCTACTTAATCGATGTAGGCCCTGAGCTGTAGTCAGAGGTGGTTGACCCGGAGGGCAATGCACGGATAGATACTAGCGAGCGACGGGTTGCGTTGGGTTGGAACTGGGGTCTATCGCCAGGATCCACGTCTTGTATGGTTGTATGCCAGCGAGCTTGGGTGACAAAGATATGCGAAAGGGCTAGGGAGTCGTAGTGTAAGCAAGCGGTGGCGCTTCTTGTTCTCGCGCCTCCACCTCGTCGCTCATCCTCGCCCGTTTCTGCGCACCCACCCACCACCTCCATTGACCATTCCTGCCCCTCGCAGCTCACTTCCTGGGGTCCGGAGCACACAGTCTGACTGCCGGGCAATGCGTCTGCGAGGCTTCCCGCCCGCCCTTGCAGCTCACGCCCTACCCGGCCGGTCAGGCTCCGTTCCGGGCTGAAGAGTGCTTCGCGCTCTTGCCCACCCTCTCTCATCCATCCACTCCATCCGTGCCCCCTCTCCTCTCCTAAGCAGCAAGCGGACAGAGTGATGTCCAAAGATTTTGGTATTACTATACTTGAACAGTGGTCACTTGCATGTAGATAGATTTCAAATTTGTGCGTTACTGAGCAGGGACCTTGGACGCCGTCTGATATGTCTAATTGACCCTAATTAACCAGCTCCAAACAAACACCTCTGGTCATTGTTAATTAGCGTTGATCAGCGTTGATTAACAGCGCTAATCAGTACCGTGTCAATTAGGTCTACCTAATTTACTGTACACTAATTAACTGGCACATCAAGTCCTGCACTGGCAGGACCGACGGGCCGCCTTCCTTCGTCAAATAACTCGCCAAGCTCATGGGCAAGTTCTACGACGATATTCCCGAGTCACACCTCAAATGGATCGAGAAGCAACAGATATTTTGGGTCGCCACGGCCCCCCTTAGCGCGCAAGGGCACGTCAACCTGTCCCCCAAAGGGATGGCCGACTGCTTCCACGTGGTTAACTCGAAGCAGGTCTGGTACGAGGACCTCACTGGAAGTGGTACCGTGTATCCCACTCGTGTGTAATGGATCGGTCGGGGCTGAGACGAAAGGCGACAGGCGTAGAGACCATCGCACACGTTCGGGAGAATGGCCGGATCACCGTCATGTTCTGTGCTTTCGAAGGTCCGCCTCGGATTCTGAGACTCTTTGGCTTCGGTGCGTGTTTTCGTTCGGCTTCGTCCTCGGTGGTTACACGATTCTCGCGTGCAGGAACCGTCCATGAGTATGGCTCGCCCGAGTACAGCAGATTGATCCCTGCCGCGTTCCGCAAGCCGGGATCCAGGTCGGTCGTCGTCATCGACGTATGTCGAGTAGGGTCTGTGCGTAACTGCCTCGTTTCGATCGTAACCGTTTGATTCTAATGTCTTCGCGCGCAGTCGTGCGGATATGGGGTCCCGCTGTACGATTTTGTCATGCATCGCACACAGCTTCTCCGGTGGTCCGCCAAGGCCGAAGATGGGGACAGGCTTGCCGCTGCACACGGCCGAGAGAAGTCCGATCGAGCGCATGACGACGCTGCGGCGAAGGGTGGTACTAGCGGCAGCGGGTCGAAATCCCCATACACCCTCCGCACCTACTGGCTGTTCAAGAACACACAGTCATTGGACGGTCTGCCGGGCTTACTTACTGCCCCAGACGCTATGCTCGGCATGACACCGCAGGATAACTTTGATAGATACACTCCCAGGCCGATGTTGCGTCGCCCACCTCAAGTGGAGGTTTCTGACGCTTTCCGAGATCGCGCGTGGTTCGCGTCTGGGTTTGGATTGGGCGTGGTCAGTGCATTGGTAGTCATTGGGCTTTCAGGAACTCTGCGAGAGAACATTTCTCGTTTCTCGTAACAATGTCGTGAAAGATTCCTGCGTCATATCTGATTATATGCTGTACGTTCTGCTCAACTCCACCTGTAGCAGTCATATGTGATAGTTTTTTATTCGTGTTCCGTACCCCATGCGCTCTGCACGGGATAGTACAAGACTTGCGATTGCCACGTCCTGGAGTCCAATCCCGACGGACTTGAATATAGTGACCCTGTCTCGCGCTGTCAAGTCTTTGGGCAGCTCGACAGGCACGAATTTCCCGTCCACGCCCTCCTGTACCAACTCGCCGAGCTCGATCAGATTTTCATTCGGATCAATCGCCTTGCCCGCAGTGATGATTTCTCCAGCTTCGATTGCGCAGGCCTCTCGTGAGTCCACTACGACCTTCCACGCCCGATCGATGAGCTCCGAGTCGACCTCTTGCATGCGCGGCGTATAGCTCCCCACGAGATTCAGATGGGTCGGGGGCGAGACCCACTGAGATGGGAAGAGCGGCGTCTCGGAGGAGGTCGCGGTGCATATCACGTCTGCGCGTCGAACTGCTTCCCGCACGCGCACCTCGTCGTCGAGCATGATCGCGTCGAACGCGATCGTGGGATGAGCCAGACGGAGCGATGCTACTATGTCGCGCAGACGCGCGTTGTCCGCACGATTGACGATAGTGCACGACTCGATGGACGCGAACGCGCGCAGGTGGAGGTCGACGTGTGCCTTGATCTGCTTGCCGGCGCCGAACGCGACCAAGGTCTTTGGGGCCTTGCTGGCGAGGAGACGCGTGGCGAGGACGGATCCTGTCGTGGGATCAGTCGGCGCATGGATTCGAGGGACGTCGGCTCGCACCTGCGGCTGTTCGCAGAGCGGTCAAGGCAGTTGCGTTCAGGATGGCTCTGACACAGCCGGTCTCTTCGTCCAGGACGAGGGTGGAGGCTGGCAGTCCACGCATATCGCCTGGAAGAGATGGAACGGAAACTACTTTGATGGTCGTTCCGAGTGCTGATACGCGAGAGGGCATGAAGAGCGCCGTGTGCTCCTCCATAGATATAGATGTTCTGTGTGGGGAAGTATAATCAGACCCAGAGGAAAGCTTGTGGAAAACAAAGGCCATGAGGTCCTCGAGTTCTTTTGGTTGCAGTCCTGATGCCACCGCATCGACGTCTTGAGCGGAGAGGACGAGCAGCGACATGGTGGCAAGAGTCTCAACCCGGGCCGGCACCCGCCCCAACTTTAATCAGGCCCACGTGACTACATACGACGTGTTTCTCCTCCTTGCTCCTTCTTCGCCAGCATGGACTTGTTACACGCCCAGCTGGCCGCGCTGCAGCAGCGGCTCTCCTTCGTCGCTACCGAACCCATCGACTGGAAATTTTACGTTCAGACATGCTCCTGGGCAGTCACCCTCTTCGAGTCCTATCTCTTGTGAGCCCAATTTACTTTTTTCTCCCGCCCGACCCGTGTTCACGACTGGACCCAGAGTCCGCCAGTACCCCCTCTATGCCAAAACTGCACCACCGCAGGTCCTCGCGAGCCATTTCGACGAGACGGCGTTCCGCAACTCGCAGCTGTACGGACGTGACAAGGCCAAGTTCTCCCTCGTCACCGGGCTCCTCAAGCAGTCGATTGACTCGCTCATGCTCCACTACGGCTTTTACGCTTGGGCTTGGGACTTTGGCGGGAGGCTCGTCGGGCGGTTCGGGTACGGTCCCGAGTATGAGGTGAGCGCTGCATTCAACTGCGGGGTTCCGCTGACCCACGTGTGCAGATCACTCAATCCCTCGCCTTTGCCGCCCTCCTCTTCATCTCCTCCTCGGCGATTAGCACCCCGCTCTCCGTGTACCAGACTTTTGTCCTCGAGGAGAAACATGGTTTCAACAAGACCTCACCGTCGCTTTTTGTCACTGACCTCCTCAAGAACTGGCTCCTCGCCTTGGTCATCGGTGGTCCTTTTCTCGCCGTCTTTCTTTACGTGTTCCAGTGGGCTGGAGACCGTTTCGTTCCCTGGCTCATGGCGTTTCTGTTTGTCCTACCTCCTCTTCACCGACTGTTTCTGACCCACTCCCAGGCTTGCCTTCCAGATCATCATGGTCGTCCTGTACCCCACCGTCATCCAGCCCCTTTTCAACAAACTTTCGTCCCTCCCCAAAGGTGACCTGCGCTCACGAACCGAAGCCCTTGCGCACAAGCTCAAGTTTCCCCTCAAACACTTGTACGAGATCGACGGCTCGAAACGCAGCTCACACAGCAACGCCTACTTTTTCGGTCTCCCCTGGGTGTGTCCCCGCCCCCCTTTTTGCATTAGGCCCGCACTGACCCCACATAGAGCAAACACATCGTCATTTTCGACACGCTTATCAAGGAGAGCAAGCCTGACGAAGTCGAAGCTGTCCTCGCGCACGAACTCGGACACTGGTACCACATGCACCCCACCAAGCTCCTCTGCATCTCCCAGGTTCACATCTTTTCCGTTCTCGCGCTCTTTCCCGCGTTTCTGCACGCTCCGCAGTTCGTGCGCGCCTTTGACTTTGCGAAGGGCGTAGCGGCGAGGCCGCCCACTCTGGTCGCGTTTCTGATGTTCCAGGTGCGTAGGGGAAAGAGCTGCGAGTGAACCACGGAACTCAACGGGACGTAGATGATCCTCACACCGGTGGAAGCGTTCGTCGGCATCGCACTCAATTTCGTGTCGCGTCACTTTGAATGGGAAGCGGATCGCTTCGCGTGCGAGCTGCAGGACCGCCTTGGCGCGCCGGAGATGCATGACATGGGCGACCGACTCGGGCGCGCGCTCGTTACGCTGCACGTCAAGAATCTGTCGACGGTGTGGGTCGACTGGCTGTGCGTACTCTTCGTCGTATGTTGTTGCGCGCGCTCAGGGCTCACTCGGGCACAGGTACTCGGCGTACCACCATTCACATCCGACGCTCATGGAACGGCTCAAGGCGCTCGAGGGTTTCAAGGTCAAGCGGGCGAGCGAGGCGAAAAAGGAGCTCTAGCACTGGATGCCGTTCTTGGCGTCGCGATCCCCCCCTTGGCTGACGAGCGCGGGGGATCCCTGTATGATAGCATCACTAGATCTAGTAGCACTCTCACCGGTCCGTTGATCCTACGTGCCCCCAGTAGTGTACACGTCGATATGATTACGCGGCCTCAAGCGGTGACAAATATTTGCAAACATGTCAGATTTAATCAGCAGTAAATTTACCGTGACTCGCAGCTCGTCGACCGCCGTCACTGATCATGGTTGTATGTATCCGTGTGCTTCCAGGCATTTGCTTCTGTTACTGAGTAGCATATGATAGAAAAGAGCAAATAAAAGAGTGCAAGAGCATCTTGTTCGAAAACAGGTGTGAACACAGGTGACTTACTGGTCCCTTGGTTCTGACTCAATCACAACAGGTTGGTCCTTGCCTCATGCCTGACCCTAAAGGCTGGACTAGTAATATTTGTCTGTTGGAGTGGAAGCTGTATAGACTTTCTAGGGTCTCAGGTTTTCCACAAAGTAACATCAAGATGGTCATTGAACAGGAACCCCCTGGAGATGATGACCTCATCTTTTCCCCACAGACACCTTCACAGCTGGAGGTCTTCTATCTCTGGAAAGATTCAGGTGATGCACTTTTCCAGGTTGAGGGAGCTCAAACACAAAAAGAATTGTGGGAGATACTGGAGCAGCAAAGTGTGTTGAAATTGACTCTGTTATAAGTAGTTTTGTATCACCTGCATGCCCAGATAGTAACTTGACAGTGTATAAGTTGCCCTTGCTGAAAGGAATTTCTTAGTAGAGACTGATGATCACTGGTTCTAGAGCTCAGTGGTTGCATTTAGCCAGGCTATGCTCCCTCAATCTCAGAGGGAGGCCTGTTTCTATTAGGCTGTGAGCCAAGTGAAGTAAATCTGACTTATACACTTCACCCCATGCACTTGGTGAATATAGTATCATAATCTTCCATCCTGAGTGCTAGCAACTCATCATGGTAAAGATCTTCTGCAAAGCTTAGGATGACATTCTTGTGTTTAATGACAATGTATTTGATGTGGGGAACTACACAGCAGGCATTGATGATTCTTGTTTTTCCCTGTGGAAAGCCATGACATTGGGCTTCAACAGAGAATTCTCTAGCCTACCTGACCACTATATTCATGTGAACATTGAGAATATAAACTGGATAAGAATTGCACTAGAATCTGGGATGTCTAATACATGATGAGCATGGTCAGAATCAAAATGCCAATCACAGTGGACCTGCCAAGCTGAAATGCCAATCCTTCTATTATGATGCCAGCCACCCAACTACTCTATCTTATTGCTTTCTTTACTTCCACTCACATCCTTCATTTTCATTGTGTCTGGGTAACTCCAGTGAGCTTGTAGATGTGAGTATCAAACCTTAGCCTACTAATGGCTGAGACCAGTGACCACTCCTCAGCAGCACATCTATATTATGGCAAAATAATTACTATTGTTGTCACTTGAGCTACCTAGTCCAAAACACCCCTACATGGACAACTTAGTGGACATGTGCTATGCAGTTTAAAATTTTGCCATATTAAACACTGCCTCAGATGATGATAAGCTTGCTGTTGTGTTCTTTGTGATTAATTGAAAGACTCTATTTGAAGCTTTCATGAGGAATAATGTCACATCTACCATAACTGAGTATTTGATTGATCACCATTCTGAACCAAGGAGATGTTAAACCATGCTATCCAATCAAATGAGTACAATGTAGTCCTCATCAGAAAACTGGCCTTCAACTTAGCTGGGGTGACAGTGACCTGCAAACCTAGATGGCTTATGGATGGGAACAAAGATCAGGAGTTCCTTGGGAAACAAAGAACAAAGAAGTCAAAGGGGAATTCCCTGAGATAATGAAGATAAAGTATGCCACTTCAGGAACTTCCTGAGCAACAAGTGACAAGGAGCTTGCAAGGGACTTCCCTTGAAGCAATAGAGTAATAAGAGTGCAAAGAAAATCTTTCTAAGGCTAAGTCAAGGTAGGGAGACTAAAGTAACACTACTATTGTAACTCCAGGTAGGTTGAAACTGAAGTACACAGGTCATAGTGACTAGGTTTATATAGTATGTCATAACAATTCCCATTTACAACAGCTACATTGATGAATTTTAGGAACTTATTTCTACACTCCATATATTGGATTTCACACACTGGTTGCCATCCATAAAGTTTGCAAGAAATATTTCACTTGAAGATTATAGTGTATTTCTGGAGGCAGCAAAGATTCTCTCTCTTAATGGCATTGTGGAACCTTTTTGGATGGACTGGCTATTGTCATGTCCATCATTTTTTTAATCCAGAGACTCTGCATCACTTTCACCAATTTTCATGGAATTATGACACAAAATAATGTATTGGAGTCATCACTTCTGCTGAGATTGATTTCAGATCCTCCTTTCTCCAACCTGCAATTGGATATCATGGATTTAAGAATGGGATTTCTAGGTTAAAGTGGGTTACTGGGCATGACCATTTCTCCATCTAGCACTGTATTGTGGGGGTCATTGCTGGTGCTATTTCATGTTGGTTTCTCATTCCCATCTGTATGCTTTACAATTTTTGCTAGCTTATATAAGCATCTCTGTCTACTGATGAGTTACTTGGAAGGCTATCAGAAACTCTTTGGTTATTCCATAATCACAAAGATGGTATTTGTTAAGTCCGGGTCCTCTGGATACAAGTCCGGTTGGAGATCTTAGGAGTAAGGGGTTAGCACAGAGGTGGACCGGGGTCTGAGAGGTAACGACAACGGAGGGTACTTAGGAGTAGGACTATCAGCGCAGGACTTATGTGTCGCGCTCTTGCTCAAGTCCGAGTCCTCGGAGGGTCAAAGGTTCGGGATGGGAGGGTAGGACACAGGAGTTAGGAGATGAGTAGGGTGAGGGCGACAGGACGAGTGAGGAGGAAACTAAGTTGATATTCGTACTGAGGTTACATGGCAGAGGTTGTACGGTTTATATACTAAGTAGCGATCGGAGTCCGAAGTAAAGAATGCAGGGGACCATATGGTCCTGGTGCAGGGTTCGTAAGTATTGTAGCAACGGAAGGGACGAGGCATACATATGGAGTGGCAGGAGGAATGATAGGGTCGTAAGTAACATGTGGAACGCAGGGTCGTAGGTACGGGGAATGGAGGTCACAGCAATTAGGAGATAAAAGGAAAGTACAAACGGAGATAATAGGAGGTGGTGTAGACGAAGTCCGAAAGCCGGAGAGAGACTCCGAGACGAAGTGCGAGGATCCAAAGGGAACAGCGCACAAAGGGTTCGGAGATGGTCCGGAGTGGGTGCATAGGGGTCAGAGTTGTCGGGATATGATAGTATTGTAGAGGTTGGTGTCATTTGTTTTCAGATTTGACCATGAACTTGCTAGGATTTGTATAAGCAATCAATCTGCCAGGCCAAAAGCTGACTATAAGCTTGGAATATGATAATGATATCTCCAAGATCAACACAGTAACTAGATTCAGTGGGCTAGAAATTGAGTAAATGAAATAACTCAGTTAAATAGATTCCTGAGTATTCAGTATTTCTAATGTCAAAGGTTTAAAGGAGTTGTTGGTTTACCAAATAAGCTAGCAATTGATGATGTAATGAGTTGGCTTGACTTGTAGAGGTGTCTTGCTGTGCTCTGGGCTTGGTCCTAGATTGCCACAAGCTTAAAGTCAGTGGTGCCAATGGGATCCTGAAAATTGGTATGGTCACAATATCAATATCACAAAGAATCTTTGATGCAATGGTAGTATATTTTTGAGAGATAGGGTTGACATTAAGGTGAGATAAATTCATGAAGGTCATGCAAACAGTCTTGCATATCCTGCTTTTTCTGGTGATTATTGATTTCTTTTACACTAGTTCTATTTTAGTTGGCAAGTTATTTCCTGAAGTCTTTGCTACAGAGGTTCTAAGAGTCACTGTGGCCCTTGCTACAACAGCTGTCTATTCCATGGTCTTTTTCCATTTCTTGGTAATGATTAACTTATAGCTTAAGGTTGTACTTGACAAAGTTACATTGAACCAAGGTGAAGTAAATTTCTGGGTTAATATCTACTCACCTATCTATACTGAAATATTTGGTTTGATGAGTAAGTATAATATGAGTGATATTCACTATGCCAAGACAAGGGCCTTGCACAAACAATGAGCAGAGCTTAGAAGATGAGTTTTTATTTATTTATTAAGTACTACTATCTCTAATTGTGTGATGATGACCAGTAATGGCATGAATAACTAGAAACCTGCTGTTGGAGTTTGTGGCTTTGATATTGACCTTTATTAAAGTGAAATAATCATGCTTTACTGTAATTAAATGTTATGTATTATGATTTCTACTATAACCTATAATGTTTTCTGTGAGAGTTCAATCAGACCTTGCTTGATATGTACAGTGGCTTAAAAAACTGTCCCAATGTTTGTATGTTTGTTTACTAAAGTCAATAATACTCAATAACCCCTAATCTAGTGAGGCATTATATTAGTGTAGGAAATAAAGTACTTACTCTTGGCTTGCTATAGGCCCAAGGGTCAAGACATTTGATTAAGAATTGATGAAATGGCAGCCATTTCAAAATGACTATTCATTGGGACAGTTTTTGACTTTATATTTTAATTATATACACTGGACCCTAGCATGCTATAAAGTGATTACATATATGTGGTAGTGATTACTTTGTGTCACCTTTATGTAATTTGATCAGTTCTCACTATATAAACACCATCAGATTATATTTACTTTCTTACCCTCATCATGAAGTCCGTCTCTAGTTTTCAAAGGGACAACATCATCTCTCTTTTTTCTCTTGGTCTCTCCACTAGAAAATTTGCAGCCAAAACTGGTCTAGGCAAGTTCACAGTATCCAGGGTTCTTCAGAAAATCCAGCCTGAGAAGCCTAGGCTATCTAGTGGTTGTTCTTCAAAGTTTTCTTCTATCAATAAGAGAGCTATTGTTCAGTAAATCATTACTGGCATGGCCAAGGATGCTGTTCAGGCCACTAAATTCATTAATTCCATTATTGATACTTCTGTCTACACTCAAATTGATACAACCCTTAGACCTAAGTCCTCGGGTTACCACTTGGCAACTAAGAGCTCTATGGAAGAGTGAAGAGAGTAGTTGGAATCTAGGCTGGGTTGGCCTTAGGGAGGAAGATGCCCAAGTGAACTAGACTGGGGTTGCCAGTCGACGTTCACTGGGTTCATATATTCATGGAGTACATAGGTTTACATAAGCGTTTCGTCTATACTAGTCCAAGCCCTTTGCCCTTGGGCACAGGAGTGTGGCTGAAACGCATATCAGATGTAAAACATGGGAATGAAATGGAGATGAAACATGTGAGATGGAAGCATAGTGAAATGGAAGAGAAGCATGAGAAGTGTCCATGAAATGCAGAGATGATGTTACGCTTCGCTCCTCATCCGGTCCTTATTGGATGACATCTCAAGGACTTATGGACTTATTTTTTTTTTCTTATCTAATCTTATCGCATCTTATCTTTTATCTTATCACAGGATCAACGGCCATAGCCTTGCCCTCTGATCTCTGCACCATCGTCACTCGTTTCACCCTTCGTTTCACCTCGCGCATGTCGCACCCTTGACACAGCCAAAGACCTGTGCATGCTTCTCTTCTCTTCCATTCCATCATGTTTCATCTCCGCGTTTCATGAACGCTTCTCATGCTTCTCTTCCATTCTACCCTCCTTCCATCTCACATGTTTCATCTCCGTCCTCTTCTATGTTTCACATTTGATACGCGTTTCAGCCACACTCCTGCGCCCAAGGGCAAAGGGCTTGGACTATTGTAGACGAAACGCTTATGTAAACCTATGTAGTCTCTGA
>JBBPMC010001193.1:0-12524 GCA_038090115.1 Strobilomyces echinocephalus
TGTATGTGGGTTTACAAATATTGGGGGATTACAAATAAATGAATGGATTCTGCAAAAGTTAAATAATATCCATTACCTGGGTACTTTAGGACATAATGAGGCTTCCTTCACCTTACATATCCAAGGATAGTTCACTATAAAATGAAATCTAATCATATTTATCTGAATAGTCCAGATGTAAACATAGTAAGATTGCGATAGATGTGTATACCTTTTTTCAGCATACAAAGGTTGTCAAAATTATAAATAATTCTACGACAAATCCTACCAAGGTACAGTGGACAATCTCGAGATATGACATCAACTCATATGGTGGTCATATTTTAAAGATGAGCGAGAATATGTTACAAGGTCAAATACATAGATATAGGCACGATATGCGTTAAATACATACTGATGTCCACTGAGTGGACCATTCAATGAGCTACTGAGGACCCCACTGAAGACCCCACTGAACTGAATTCTAGCTATCGAAAGGATTCTGAAGAATGGTGAGACTGGTCATGGACATGACAGTACTGTGGTACATACCAATGTCAGAATCTCGACATCTTTACTGGAGGCAAGCATCAAGCAAGCTCCGGCAGTTAGTCCCTGATACCGTTCATCATCATACCAATTGCGGGGAAGCCCTGCCACTGGGCGAGACTTGGTCTCCTTCCAAGCTGCCTCCCAGTAATGACACAGGGACGAGTTACCAATCTGTTCTGACATATTCTCCTGCCTGAGGGCTGACTCGTATGATTCAACTGCTTTCAACAGTCGGGACATGGCAGGATTAATTCAGGGAAGTTCCAAGCATCTGAGAGTTTTCGGGTTGAATCCAGGAGGATTGTCAGTTTCGTTACCACTCATCCCTTCGACATCAAGTTGGGCAACAACCTGGTCATCAGCATCCCACACCTCAGGATTTCGGAAGCAGTTCTGCAATACTATCTTTTTATGCTAAGCTAATGTCTAACAACAATATCAACAACTGAAAATTGCAAAGACCATGAAACTCATACCCCATGACGGCAGGATGTCATCCTCTTAGCTTTCTGCCGCCTTTTGTCTTTCATGGCAAAGCTTACTAGAACATTGTCGCGTTCAGCGGCAGTGGTTGCCTCGATTTTGATTTGCTTGCAGTAAGCTTGCTGGGTACGGACGAGCTTCTGTTTGCAAAGTTTGAGGATAATAGGCAGATTCATAGTGTCCTTGTTGTATATGACATCTTGATACATACCATCCCAGATACTCTTATGGAAATCAACTGACAACAGTGTGATAACTTCACAGTTCCAACGCGACAACTTGAGTGGACTGCAACACCAGTCCAGAGCAATTTTCTCTAGCATGGGGGGTGACTCGCCGTCTTGATTGAATGATTGTACAGCGTCGTTGGAAGCCAAAGGGGGTAGAACTCCCTTGGAGTTTTGTGGAATGACGTTCTTACTCCTCAGGTATTTGCGAAAGGCATTCTGACTTGGCATAAATCACGTAGAAAAAAAACTCCTAAGGTGCTCGACTTACATGCAAACGGTTTATTTTCCCTCGCGGACCGGGCTTCTTCCGTCTGAAGGAAGTCTTAGGAAAGGTGTCCCCCTCATTTTCATCATCTCCATCGGTTTCCATATCTTCAGGCTGGCAATTTGTATCTCCTCTTTTCAGGGTAGCAAAACACGAGTCAATGAGCTCTGCCAGGCAAGGGATACAAGCATCTATAATGCCTCGAACTGTAGAATCAACCAGAGTTGCTGCCGTAGCATCCAGTCGCTCACAAACTACTTGACCAATAATGTCCTCCAGAACTGTCGGTAGCACCCAGGGCTGGATAGATCTTGTAGGTCTTGCAGCCGCGGATCCTGGATATCCTGACCGAGGAGAATCCAAGAAGGACGAAGAGGGAAGGTGCAATCCTAATCTCGATGGGGGCGCTAATGAGTTTTCAGTAGCTGCAGGTGGAAGCTTTGGAGTGGGGCAGTTGCTCGATCCTGACTGGGAGATGCAAAGATGTGGATCCACATCCATCTGAGTGTCAATCAAAGGAGAGGATGATCCTCCTGATGGAGAGACTGTGATCGATGGGGCAAGCGGATGGTCTCCCTGGAATATTGTTGGGAATGGAGGGATATTTGACTGGGAGATGGTACGAGGGTGGTTGAAGCCCTCTTCCAATGGGATATGGGTTGGAGGGGGGGAAGAACGAGCCGACAAGACAGCACAAGGCGCACCGGCTGAAGGAAGTGAGGGACAACCTGAGCGAGATACCGAGTGATGACTGGAATCCACTGCCAGTAAAGAGGCCGATCCCGCAGACACAGTGGGGGGCACTTCGGGTGATGGAGACAAAAAATGGTCCACTGGAGGTACTGCGAGATGATTAGGATCTGCAGCTGTTTGCATCGGCAGTGAGGACTGGGAGATGGTGCGAAAGCGATTAGAGTCCTCTTCCATTGGGACGTGAGTCAGAGGGGAGGAAGAATGAGTTGATGAGACAGCGGAAGGCGCATTGACTAATGGAAGCGAGGGACAACTTGAGGGAGATACCGAGGAATGATTGGAGACCACATCTATTTGGGTCAGCAGAGAGGCTGACCCCGCGGGTATAACAGCTGTGGGCACCTCAGATGAAGACAGGAAATGGCCTACATGAGATACCGTGAGATGATCGGAGTCCGTGGTCATTTGCGTCGGCGGAAAGGGTAATCCTGGTGACATGATAGGGGGGAGAACGACGGCCAATGAAAGTGAGGGACAGTCAGCGTGAGAAACTGTGAGATGACTGGCGTCGACTATGTCAAGCAGGGATGGGGGGGATGAAAGAGGCAAGTAGGATTGGTAGGGTCATCACCTGCTGTGAGAGAGGAGGGTTGACCAGCCAGAGAAGATTGTCGGCGCAAGGTTACTTGCGAACTCTGATAAGGCAGGTGCCTCATGTGTGTGCGCAGGGGAGGACATGAGTGCGAACTGTGAGGGGGAGCACCGTCAGTATCACTGATCTCAGTACAATTTGATAACAATTGGAGATCCTGCAAATGTGGCTGAATGAACGTGTTGTCCTGGGGAAGCCTAAGAACATTGCGACGCTGAAAAGCATCCTGGCTCACCAACATATTGGTAGTAGTATTGCTGGGAAGGGGAGGAGAATCACTCTACATGATGTGAGTGTAATTCAGGGGAAGAACATTGACTGTCTCACCTGAGAGAAGTCAACAGCATGCTGGTCTCCATTACTAGAGATGGGAGCAGAGAAATTGCCCTACAAAATATAAGAGCACTGTAAAGGAACATGAAAGTAACCCACTCAGCTCACCTGAGATAAGTTGGCATTACCGACATTAAGCTTATCCCCATCACTGACAACGGGGGAACTATTCTACAAAAAAAAAGTGGGTGGAACGTAGAAAGTAGAAAGGACGCAAGCTAACTGGGTGATACATGGATCTTCACCGGTGGCAATTTGGGTTACATCACCACTGCGGGGAGTGTCACAAGGCTTGAAGCGGGTATACGGTGTGTAGAGCAGTGTGATGGCACTATTCCCTAGAGCAGCTGCATGTGCTGCAATATTGTCATGATGTTCTGCAATGAGAGGCAACTGAGTAAGGTGTTCAAGGCCCCGCCTAGCATATTCATTGGTCTGAAGGATTTGTAAGCCTAGCCTTGTCTTGAAAGGTTGAACTTACTGTCTGACCTATCTTGCTGATTGTATCCAGTACAGACATCAAAGTCGGTTCGTTTGACATGGTGAAGTAAAGTGGTAATGTGGGAAGGGTCGGAGCGACCTGAGCAACTTTAAGACAAGCCTACAACTACCAAAGTCAGCAATGGACCAGACCATGAGTGACGTACAGATCCAGATTATTGTTTTGATGGACAAACGACAAATTATTGTTTTGTGCTCTCGTGTGATACATCCGGACCCATGCTTTATTGTGAATGTTGCTATGACAGCTACCACTCTAATAACACTCTAATAACACTCTAATGAACTACACGTACGATAGTGGGCATAATACTTGATTGGCGTAGATCGGATTAGTAAGTGGCAAAGTGTGGAGAGAAGAAGAGTCGACGTGTGAATTCCTTAGTTCATAAATAGTGCTTGACGATATTCGGCATGTGATCCACTTGGTGGGTGGCCACGGAAGCACCCAGCAGAGCGTCAAACACTATTTAGGCAGCCACTCGAGGCTATTACACCCTCTTTTCCTACTACTTCTACGGAATCGCCATGCTCCTAGCACTACCCGTATACATTAGTAAGCGTGATAATTAATGAATCAGTACAATAAAAGGACAAAACAATTGAGGACCAGTGCGTTGCAACCTTCGCAACAATTCTCCCGCCGGTTCCGCTGACTACTGGGTACAATAATATTGATCATATATAGTATAAATTGCCATAGCCTCATTGGTGAGTATATAAGTCCATCACAGTGCTCTCCATCCTCCCCAATACAAACAATATCATCAATCCAGTTAGCATGCCCAGGTAAACGAATGTGACATCAGAGGTTATTGCATGTACTAACTTTATTACAGATGTCTCTCAAGTTCATGTTAACTTGTCATACCAAGGTGGTTAACGCTGTTGCCATTGGTCCTGAAGGGTCTCTCCTCTTGAGCGGGGGTAAGTAGCTATTTTGGGTTCTTATTTCTTACGTGCAAAACTCATGTGGATCTCAGGCAACGATAGCCGTGTCATCCTCTGGAGTCTCTCTTCAGGGGAAATGACCTAGGAAATATGTGTCCCATCAGCTGGGTTTATCAGCTGTCTTGTCTGGCTCAAGTTGACAGACCGCACTGAGGATGCTTTTGCTTTTAGTGCATCAGATGGAAACATTCACCTCTATCAACAGGCGAACGACAGTCCCCTCTTCGCTTTCTCTTTGATTTGTCTTGTGCATTGCGGTGCCATCGAATATCTCGCCTGGGATTCCAAACATCACCGACTGGCAAGTGTCGGTGATGGAGATGCTCGTGTTTGGAAGGTTGCCCCTGATCACAGTAAATATGGAACATAGAGTATCAGTATACTTTTGACGAGCGCCCTTAGACTCCTTTGTATCCCTTGACGTTAGATCCAAGAAACAACCTTACATGGCTCACTCCATTCATTTCCTGGATGATGGGTCAAATATCCTGGTCTGTTATCTGGAGAGCAGATTTGTGTAGGTTTCGCTGGATCTGTAAAAGGCGTCCAGGAGTTGTACTCACTTATTACGTTAAGGCACTGTTACTTGATCAAACCGTGGGAGCTCAGATGGCAGAAAAAAATCAATGGTCAGATGTATGTTAATATTTCAGAGCTCAACTGTTCCTTGATCTCCATCTCTTCGTTCTCAGCAGAGATGCTTACCTAGATGGCCACAACTTAGATATATCATACCCACTCTTCATCGGTCGCAAACCTATCACCACAATATCCTAGTTAACGTGCCGCTTCAGATGTCAGTTGCTCGACAAGCAGGGATGCTACTTGTCGGAGGTGACAATGGGTTCGCTCGTATATTTGATTATCAGACTGGTGCTCTTCTCTATAAGCTAGAGCATGGCATTGGTACGCTCCACTGATTTCTTATTGGTGATGGCATCTAAACATTCCAAGTTGGGGATCTCGTTGTTGCTGTCACTGTGAGTAGCGCCATGTTTCATCTGCACATTTACCTAATGTGTTTCAGATGTTTGAAAGTGCCTGGGAATGCATTATGGTCACTGGGAGCGCTCTGGATGGCCACAGTAACATTACAGTATGGACCAAGGTATCTAAGGTATATTGTGCTTAAAATCTCGAGATCTAAGGTTCACCATTCTTATCAGACTACAAGTCCATCTGTACCCACCGAGGCTTGGACTTCTGGTGGTTCATCCATCAAGCAAAAGTGGCACCCTCAGTTGGCCACTGAGTAGGACACTGGGTGGGACACTCGTACATATTGTGATACATACCATGAATTACGCTTGAAATATGACCATCAATCAGATCTCACTTACTTATATTTCCTATTTAAAGCCATCATGTATGCAATATACTAATAGTTATGACTCAGAATTCAATTCAAAATGTGCATGCTGAATACATTTAGAAACTTCTAGAGAGTATTTAGCTCATCATTTTCCACGGCTTATGTTCTATGTATAATAATCTGCAATATTCCAATGGATATTGTTCATCTAAATGACACAGTTATTTTGAATTGATTTAAGTCGCTATGTTGTCCCCTAAGAGCTTATTGTTTTTGCTTGGATATGTAACTGGCATGTATTACAAACAAAAGGGTTGTCACAGATACAATACATCCGACAATAAGTCGTGGCTCTGTTTGGCTGGCAGTCTCGGCTCTGCATCAGGTGTTATAATCATGCAGATTTCATTCATAACTACATTGCCTCTAAGTTGACCAAAGGTCATTACTCTGGTCCTTTCTCCCCCTCTGTTCTTGAGCATTTTATTGGTCCCTTTCACTCTAGCCCCTTGGGTGTTATTCAAAAATCAAGTTTGGTCAAGTTTCAGCTAATTCAAGACCACTCTTTTCTATGGGGCTGTCATATACCGTATTCCAGGTACACTCCGCCACGTTCCGACACACTCCGCCACCAAGAACTCATGAACTCCGCCACAATCTCGCGTTAGACGCAACGCCACGCCTTCGGAGTTTCACTCTACCATCCGTCTCAATTCCCTTTCCGTGTATGTTCACCCTTGTAATCTCTTTAGTCTTAGTCTCGCCTCTTAGATCCCTCTGCACCTGTACTCGCCTATGCCGCACAGCTCCGGCTATGTATGTCCCCGACTCCATTCTCCACCCTCCGGTTATCTTCATTCCTGTCTTACTCATAGCTATACTCTGTTACTAATGCGATGTCTGCACTCCGTATATATAGTTGTAGATACAACCTCTGTACTTCTCAGTCTGATTATCGACTAGATATCCTCACTCCGCAACTCAGTCCACTTCAAGTCTCCTCTGTTCTCCCCTCTGTTGTCCTCTCCGCAAATCCGGGACTAACATCGTGAGCAGCAAGGGCGCAGTGCTCCACTTGAGTCGCTGAAGCCGAAGTCCCAAACCCATCTGACCTCTTAGCTCTGACGTTCTGGAGCTATAGCAGAGTGAGCGGACCCAGTTCTAACAGGGGTAATAGTCTCATCCTGTTTATAAATTCTCTCATAGACATATCTCCCTTTGAAGTTGACTGGGGCACCTTCTCTGATTGTTGGCTCTTGGTGGCCTGTACCCCTCTGGGCTTCTAGGCAGCTGTTTTTAATGTTGAGGTAGCTCACTGCCATGTTGTGTGCCTGGTGATTGCGCACCATGGCATTGCTGTGTGTCAGCATTTCCAGTTCAGCCACTTTGTATTAGTCATTTATTAACTTTTTAATCAAGAGATTGCAGCCAGTATTGCATTTACCCACACTATAGCTGACCAGTATGGAAAGTTATGGCACCATTATGGATTACTCTTAATGTTAATATATAATAGGCCAAGATTACATATAATTCACAAGGCATTATGGTGAACTAAGGCTACTTCTAAACTATGAATTGTTGATATCAACTCTTCTTAAGTTGTCATCATTGAAGGGAACACAGAATTGCTACATATATAAAGTGAATAGGTAAGGAACTTTAATGGGCTCATCCCAGGGTGATCTTAAGGGCTAGGTATGCATATACAATGTCAGTAAGCCAAAGGGAATTGATCTAGGACATTTTCAGGAGTACTAAGAGTGTTCTGAAGCTAATCTAGACTGTGGGAAAGTGGACTTTAGATAAGCAGATACTCAAAAACAAAAAGAAACATTGAGAAATTAAGCAAAAAGTGACTGAGAGTGATTAGAGACAACAACTAATAAAGGGCAATGACTCTTGAATGGTTTATACATGATAATGAAAGGGAAAGATCTAATGTTTTTACTATAAAGTAGAGTATAAGGATTTATAGTTCTTTGAATAAAATACACAGAGATTGTTACAAGTGATAAAGGAATATAAATAGAGTTAAAATAAACTATACATAAAAACATAGATGATGAATGAATAACTTATGGATAGTCTGATGACAACAGGACTCTAGAAAATATACTTGATTAGGAAGCAGATGGTTAAGGAGATCTCAGATGTACTAGGAGAGATTGTGGGATTTCATGAAATGACTTGCTATAAACCTAGAGCTAAATGAAGTTCTACATTATTAGACTCAAATACCAAAATCCTTATAGCAATGTCTTGCATTATATGCTTTTCATATTTGTCTTATGAAACCTCAAGCACAAGTGTTCAAGGAATTGGTTATGGTAACATTTTTGAGCCAAGTTATTGTTAAGCTCTCAAATCTACTTGTATCATATGATATCAAGTTCAACCCCAAAAATTGACATATATGGTACTTTCCTTATATTCTCAACATCTACACTAGACATCTCAAGTAAAAATTCATTAACATTAACATTCATAATATTGCAGGCATTTGAATGTCTACTCTATTCAAAAATCTAAATAACTGGCAAATATACCAGAAGCTGCCCTCTATAAAAACAATTCACTACATCTACTAGGATCCACTATGTATAGTTTCACTCTGGCTTTTGACCAGTAATTTCATTTTCATCCCAGGTTTCAACCAGTGATATTATTATATTAAAGGACTGAATATACAACAGACTATTACAATATCCCAATCCACAATTATTATCTCATCATATATTTCTACTTTATAGAATAAAAGCAAAAATATGGAACACAGACTCTGAGATCTCTCCTATATAGTTTTCTTTCACCTGTATACATCAAAAAAATACTTCTTTTATAATTTGGTTTTATTTCTTGTGGAATCTGCATACCCACTTTATTGTTTGAAATCCAATTAGGTATAAATGAAGAAAGATAACTAATGAAGAAAAGCTAAGTGGTCACTCATAATCCAGTGTTGTTTTAAAGCTCTCTCCTCTATTCTTGTGTATTTTTTTTCTTACTGTTTCATTTTTACCTAGTAGACATGCTTATATATGTTTTAGATTCAAGATGAGTACAAAAACTATTTATACCTACACCACTCCTTTCTCATAGTGTGTATAACAAGGTCTTAAGAGTTACAATATCTACTCCTTCAAATGTGAGCCAAGCCTTGACCCCTGTAACATTTCCTCCAAATTGCCATAACCATTCCTTTCAGCTTCTTTAGCTTTCTATACAACATCAGCACCTTATCCTTCAAAGCAAGAAGGGCCCCTTCTAGCACTATTAACAATACCACAGTTCTTCTGATCCACTGCAATTGAAATCCAAGGTGTCAATTTATTGATTGATTCAAAGCTACCTGATCTATATTAATGTGCTTTATTACGTTTTTTATGTGAGAAATCAGAATCTACATATATCTATTATATCATTCACTAGCTATGATAATGATGATCTTCCTACCTATCCATATACTTTTATCATTCCTGCCATGTGAATTCATTACCCTATTTATAGATTTTCTACTAAACATCTCTTTACTTGGCAGAAAAAATCTCCTTACTATTTCTCTTCTTTGCCAATACTTTTCAAATAATACATATATGCCAACATCTCCTTTATCCCTTTCATTTCTCATGCTTATATATGTCTATCTACATAACCTAGTTACTTACTCTTTCCCTATAATACATAAAGCTATCACCCTTATCATCTTCAATTGCTTTACCAATCATATATTGCATAGACTTTTAACTTAAACCAAAATGATCTGCCATGTACTTCACTTCTAACTAGACATGAGTCTAGATGAAGCCAGATCTATCAAACACATCCTAGTGATTTCTGCTGATGACATCTTGCATTTCATTGTAGAAGAAAATCTTTTCTATCATCTGTTTCCTATACTTAAAAGAGTACTGTGAGATTATTGTCATGAAGTCTACAATAAAAACAATTGCATTATGTAAACTCCTATACTAGTGATGGTTGAGTACCATGCTATTGTAACATTGGCACCAGACTAAGGAAATCAGCCTATAGTCATTTGAATATATCAAGTATGCCATCTACTTTATAAGTATACACAAATATTTAATTGAAAGTCAAACGATGCCGTTAACCAACAACAACAACCTGATCAGTAGTATATCTCAGATTGTATAGAGATGATAAATGGATTTACATTTCCACCTATACATCATAATATTATAGCTTAAGCAATTTAGAAAGAAACTACTAGATAAGTGTCACTAGAACCTGCTGATAGACAATGAATAGCTTCCATGGAACCATGTCTTAACAACAGAGTTGTTTATACTTACTTATAACATCTGTGAAACTTCAACACTCCCATATTTTCATTTATGTGTTATTCACCAATGAAATCACATCATTACAACATCTTTTGTCATATTAACCACTACTTTCTATTTCCATTCAACATAAAACAACCAACCTACCATCTATTGATAGATTGCTGTCAAGAATTTGATACTAGAAACACCTCATTTGATATCATAAGAAACAACACCTCATAATTCATTTGTTTTCCACTTTGAAAATATTTCTTCATAATCACTACCAAGAGACCTAGAGTTACCATCTGAATCAAATCCCTTTACCTGTAACTATCAAATATTATGTCATAGTTACCCTACAACGAAAGCAAAATAATTGCCATATGGTAACATGAATATGTGGCACTTGTTTTATGATTTATTGCTTCACTAAAAACTTGAATTGCTGCCTTGATATAGTTTATCAAAGGCAAAATACCCAATGTTTCTAATTGACCAAATCACTATTTTACATATCCTTTGCACTCATCATTTTCTTTTATTCCTCAAAGTATTATTTTGTCTACTATGCAAGACCATGGTGCAAGATTTGAATCTCCATTTGTTGAAGAGCACATACAATATACTGTCTACTTAGGGCTTCCATTAGATCTAGGATTCACATAAATTGGATCATAGATTATTGAGGTATAATCATTTTTGCATTGTATGTCAAATACTGTTATGCTTCGCTCCTCATCCGGTCCTTATTGGATGACATCTCAAGAACTTACGGACTGATCTTTCTTTTCTTCTTATCTAATCTTATCGCATCTTATCTTTTATCTTATCACAGGATCAATGGCCATCACCTTGCCCTCTGATCTCTGCACCATCATCACTTGTTTCACCCTTCATTTCACCTCACACATGTCGCAACCCTTGACACAGCCCAAGGCCTGTGCATGCTTCCCTTCTCTTCCATTCCCATCATGTTTCATCACCACGTTGCATAGACGCTTCTCATGCTTCTCTTCCATTTCACTACGCTTCCATCTCACATGTTTCATCTCCATTTCATCACTATGTTTCACATTTGATACGCTTTTCAGCCACAGTCCTGTGTCCTAGGGCAAAGGGCTTGGACCCTTATAGATGAAACACTTATGTAAACCTATGTACTCCATGAATATATAAATCCAGTGAACGTCGATTGGCGAACCCAGTCTAGTTCACTTGGGCATCTTCTTCCCTAAAAGCCAACCCAGCCTAGATTCCAACTACTCTCTTCACTCCTCCATAGAGCTCTTAGTTGCCAAGTGGTAACCTGAGGACTTAGGTCTAAGGGTTGTATCAAATACACATTTTGTAAAACATTATTTACATGTATATATATATGGGTGAGGTGGGTTCTAAAAAATATGGACAAATCAGGAAAAAATAAGAGAAGCCTTTCTAGTTGCAACCAGTCAAAACCAGTCCTTCATAATATCCAAACTGAGGGCAACTACAACTGTAGTTCAATTATGTGACTAGTCTAGTCCAGTTCAGTTGCTAGTCTTTTGACTAGTTGTGGACTGGACTTCCAAACACTCGTCATAATCTATTATTGTCTGCATTTGTCAGCTCTTTTTCATGTCATCATTAGCCTTATATCTCTATTCTAGCCTTTAATGTGTGTAAGGAGTTTATACTGTGTATATTAGTAATCCTAACATGATATAACAAGATATCTATGTATTCACTATCATAGTAGGTGAGCCTGACACTGCCATGTATTTATATATGCATTGTCTCATTATGTTATTATATAACATTAGTTTGTTGGAAACTAAGGTGAATAAGTATTTAGTAAGCAGCCACTTGATATATCAATTGAAAGTTTTTAGCATATAACCTGGCATCATGGTATACAGTTTTGTTATTTTTAGGTTTTGAAGGGCTTGCCAACTTTTGCTGCTAGTGAAACTCGATTATATTGATTATTTTCTATGAATTCATAATGGTCATATTACCACAATCACATCTATAACTTGAACTCTTTTCAGAGATATGGAAACATCAGATAACATCTTCATATGGCCACTCTTACACATGAAGTGTAGCTTACTACTTCTCTTAACTATGTTCAATAACCCAAAAACTTCAAAGATCAAAATGTCAATGACCCTCTGATTGTTACGCTTGGCCTTGGGTAAGGTTGAGCGTAGCCTCGATAGTCCTAGCTGACCGAATACGAGGGACGAGGATTCCGAGTCGCTTTGATTATAGCGATCAAGGATAAGGACTAGTCGCTTTGACG